>JAOBRG010002241.1:6549-18710 GCA_027574985.1 Umimayanthus nakama | reverse complement strand
ATACAGCGTATCACTCACATTCTATCAATGGGTTCGAATGATCATACAGCGTATCACTCACATTCTATCAATGGGTTGGGATAATCATAAAGCTTATCAATCACATTCTATCAATGGGTTGGGATGATCAAAAGCGTATCACTCACATTCTATCAGTGGGTTGGGATGATCATACATCGTATCACTCACATTCTATCAATGGGTTTGGAGAATCGTACAGTGTATAACTCACATTCTATCAGAGGGTTGGGATGATCATACAGCTTATCACTCACATTCTATCAAAGGGTTGGGATAATCATACAGCGTATCACTCACATTCTATCAACGAGTTGGAATGATCATACAGCGTATAACTCACATTCCATCAATAGGTTGGGATGATCATACAGCGTATCACGCAAATTCTATCAATGGGTAGGCATGATCATATAGCGTTTCACTAATATGATATCTATCAATGGGTAGGGATGATCATACAGCTTATAACTCACATTGTATCAATGAGTTGGGATGATCATACATCGTATCACTCACATTCTATCAATGGGTAGGGAAAATCGTACGACGTATCACTCACATTCTATCAATGGGTAGGGATGATCATACAGCATATCACTCACACTCTATCAAAGGGTTAGGATAATCGTACAACGTATCACTCACATTCCATCAATGGGTAGGGATAATCATTCAGCGTATCTCTCACATTCTATCAATGGGTAGGGATAATCATTCAGCGTACCACTCACATTCCATCAATGGGTAGGGATAATCATACAACGTACCACTCACATTTCATCAATGGGTAGGGATAATCATTCAGCGTATCTCTTACATTCTATCAATGGGTAGGGATAATCATTCAGCGTACCACTCACATTCTATCAATGGGTAGGGATAATCGTACAACGTATCACTCACATTCTATCAATGGGTAGGGATAATCATACAGGGTATCACTCACATTCTATCAATTGGTAGGGATAATCGTACAACGTATCACTTACATTCTATCAATAGGTAGGGATGATCATAAAGTGTATCACTGACATTCTATCGAAGGGTAGGGATCATCATTCAGTGTATCACTCACAGTTAATCAATTGCTATGGATGATCATACAACTATTTTATGAATGTCATTTTATAAATGCAATTTGTAATTACTCCTGAAAAGACCCCTTGCGGAGTGATCAAAAAAGAAACAATTGTATTACAAAGTATTCTAGCATCTTGAAACAATGATCCTAAATTGTATCATTCACCTTCTGCTGCTTTGGAGAAGTAAATTGTGCAATGGATTACAGTCGTTGTACTGGTCAGGAGTAATGGGAAGGTTGAGGGTGCAATATCCACGTTTTACCATTTATGAGAAATGCTCTTCCCACTCACCTTTCAACTGCATCTTCCAAGGAATCTAGACCAGCTGGTCTGACGTTGGCATGCACTTGGTAGGGTCTCAAGTATCCAACCATGTCACGGATCTGCCATGTATTATAATATATTTTATGACATTTAAACATTGCATATATTTTGAATAGTACACGAACATTGCATAGCCAAACAGTCGTGCTTAGGACAAGAAACATTTATTACAAAACCTGATGAACAACCGTTTAGTCTTCCACGTCCTTTTAAGAACATGTGAGAACGTTTCATTATGACCCTTGATACAACCAAAAAAAACATTTCTGTTTTGGTTAAAAGCATTTCCAATGTAACAAAAAGATAAAACTGAGTAGTAAATTCATCAGAAGTTATCTTAAATTTTTGCCATAGTCTTCACTTTGAAACATGGTTTACAAACGGGAATTGTGTAGTTTAGAGAAGGGAAGAAAGTTAAAGGGCTTACTGGCTCTAAAGCTAGTGATATTGAGAAGCTGTAAAGGAATACATTTGTTTACCTCATCCATGGATGCATGCATTGAATGTACTACTCGCCACATTTGCTTCTCCGTGCAGTACCTGATTGTTGCAGAAATTATACATAAGAATACAAACTGAGATTAGTTGATAATATTAAACTGCATACACAATGCTGCAAACCGCGTTATCTCGTGGTTTCACTTTTTTGTTGATGTTCCAACGTCATTGTTAATCATTACCTTTGATCAACAAAGGTATTTCTTTTCTATGAACATACACTAGTGCATGGATATAAAGTAATGCCATTAGGATGAAAGATATGATTGGTTACACACTTCTGTGTTGAACACCTTTTCTACTTGTAAGAGTACAAGTCTTGAAACACTAGTATGTTCTGGCTACTCACCTTTTGTGTCTGCTTTAAATTAAGTTATTTATAGTTATTTTACATCTTTTTTCTAGTTTTCATAATCTGAATTGGCCTCAAAAAGCGGACGCCTTATTTCGTTGGCGGCATTGAATGTATGCAGACTTTAATAACGCTATCACAGCATCAAGCCTCCAAATCGAGCCTCCATATTCGAATTAAAACAAAATTCAATTAATAAACAAGACCCAATCACAAAAAGGAAAGAAAAAGAAGTTGCAGCTTGAAGTTTGACCTGTCAAGAGCAGGAAGTGGCTGGTGCCATTATTCAATAGTTGGAAACACACCAGAAGTGAAAAGACGATTGTTCTCCTTAAAGATTTTACTCGCTTGGTACACAAAAAGTGGATGAAAACGAAGCAACGGTCCAGCGTACAGACAACCCAAAATATTTTTCTTTGCTGCCAATAAAAATAAAGTGATTTTCGAACGTTCGTGTGTCTGTGTGGAACGGAGTACCCTCTGAGAACACGATTGAATATCTTTGGAAAATCGAGGACTACATTGAGCTTGCTAAGCACAAAAGCCATCGAGAGAAGCTCAAGCAGCTAATATAAAATTTAAAAAGTGTGTTTAAAGAAGTGGAAGTAAAACGAAGCGGGTGAAATAAATGATGAAAGACTAATCTCAGGCTGCTTCAAAAGGCGATCTCTGACCTTATTTTATTTCAACGGCATGCAAATGAATATGCATTATTCAACGAATTTCTATGGTTCCAAGATACTGGCACTTTGTATAGGGTGTTCAAACATCTATTAAGGAGTATTAAAAACCGACATGATCACGTACTTCAACCAAAACCCCAACTCGTTGACACTAGCATGTATATAGTAAAAAACACCGGCAAAACAGAAGTAAGCGGAGCTGCTTGAAAATTGATCATTTGTGAAAGACATGGTGCTGATACGTTGTGAAAGACCGAAAACCGACGCTTTGCATATCGTAATATTTATCCAAGTACAGAAAATATTACTGTACATCTAATTGGTCCAGATTGAACAGTCGCGACGCTATGCTATTTATGCAGATGTCCGACTTTCGAGGGGTCCCGCAGCGAAGGACCTATAAGGTGTTTGCTTTTGGACGTTACATAACAATATACCAGAAATTGCACATTCAGTGCATACAATATCTGATTATGGACTTGCTGGTGTAACAAACAACAGCTATACTGTAATTCCTAACCGGTAAAACCAGTCTTTACACGAGTCTTTAAATAAGCAGTAACTTGCTATTGGGAACATTTTTTCCCATGGAAATAATTTAGGTTTATTCTTAGGTTATAGATGCTCGGTATCTTAGTTTGGTCTCAGAGTGACTTGATTTCTAAGTATTCTAACTACAATAATAATGTCGAAGGCCACATTAATTAGAACTGGATTGATTTCAATTAAAATAAAATACATGTGGATCAGAACAAAGGATAGGGAGAGGGACAAAGCAAAGGGCAGCAATTCTATGAGACTGGACACTTATTTCAATATTACTGTGGTCTACAAGTGTCTTGACCCAACCACAGTGTGATCTCGTGCATCTGAGAGAAGAATTAAGCTATGATCAAAACGAATGAACCACCAACTTAATCACATTAATCTCACAACGAACTATTGTTGTTAGCTTCCATCTCTGCCATATGTCAGCCGTTGGATTGCTGGTTGTGTTGTAGGGTTTGTGATTATGCTGTGTGAACTTTCAACTGTGATTATGTTGTGAGATTCATGCTGGTGGCATCAGTATGGTGGCCGAGTTATGGTATTCATCGCTGTGTTGTTAGAACCATGGTAGTTCCATGAGTTTGCTTGTGCTGTGGGATTCATGGTTTTATCGTTAAACTCTTGGTAATGTCATGGAACTTCTTCTTGTGTTACGGAATTCCTGGTTGTGTTGATAAACTCATGGCAGTGCCATGGAATTTGTGGTTGTGTTGTGGATTCGCAGTCGCGTTGTTAGATTCGTGGTAGTACTATGGGATTTGAGTTTGAATTTGAATTTTAGATTCTTGGTCAGGTAGTTTTCCGGAATTTGTGATAGTGTTGTTAAACTGACGGTTGTGTACTTAGACTCACGGCAGTGCCATGGAGTTTGTGATTGTGTAGTAGAACTAATGGTTGTTAGATTCATGGCAGTGCCATTGCATGGAACTTGTGATTGTCTCTTGGGATTCACGGTTGCATTGCTGTTAGATTGACGGTAGTGTTGTGGAATTTGTGCTTGTATTGTGGTATTCACAATTAAGTGAACAGATTCATGCGCTGTAGAATTTGTGGTTATTATCGTTTTGGTAGCGTTGCGGATTTTGTGGTTGTGTTGTGGGATCTATGGTTGAGCTGTAACATTCATGGTTGAGTTGTACGATTCATTGCACCTAGTTGTTAGATTCCTGGTTGTGTTATTCGACTCATGGTAGTGCCGTGGGATACACAGATGTGTTGCTAGATTTTTGGACGTGTTGTGAGTTTCATAGCTGTTTTGTTGTATTCATTGTTGCGTTGTTAAACTCATGATAGTGTCATGGAATTTGTGCATGTGTTTTGGGCTTCATGTGTGTGCTGTTAGATTTATGACAGTGCAGTGAACTTGTCGTTTTGTTCTAAGTTTCATGGTTGTGCTGTTAGATACTTGCAAGTGCTCTGTAATTTCTGGTTTTAGTTATAGGATTCAAGGTTGATTTGTGGGATTCGTAGCTGTGATGTTAGAATCATGGTAGTGTTGTGGATTTTGTTTTTGTGTTGTCGGATTCATGGTTATAGAAGTAATAATAATAGGCGTTTATTCATAAAATCGTTGCGCTACAAAGCGAATTGCAAAGTTTTATTACATGTTATAAAAATTGGAAAAACTACAATTACAAAAAGTAGAAAAGAGCTAAAACGTTAAAATGGGGCTTGGCCTTACTTGCTTGTTTAAACACAAATAATTGCATAATTTAAATACAAACATAAAAACCTGTGAGCCTGGAGACACGTAACTGGGAAAAAGCTCTTTTTAAAACGTTCTGTTCTACAATTAAAAAATCGACGGTCTGCTACTGAATTGTAAAGATCGGCCGTGAGCACATGCACGAGTTGTAGGCATAAGTTGGTTTAAGCATTATTCCGGCCTTTTGATCTTGACAAATGTTTTTGAGCATAGATCATTCCTTCTTAAGTGAAGTTCGATAAATTTAGATGCTAGGATTGCCTCGTTGTACCGACGTACCGGGTATATAATGCGTAGGACAGAGAGGGAGGAATGCCATACCAGACTGCTGTATTCAAGGATGAACGGATAAGAGAGGAGTAAATCCGCATCAAGTCACATGGGACACTCCTCCACGTTTAAGTAAGTGAAGGGTATGTGGTTTCTTTGACGCCTTGCCCACTATTTCGTTGACATGTAGGTCCCACTTTAGGTTGCTTTGAAGAGTGACTCCCAAAACTTTTTGGGAATCTACTGTCTCGAGGGTGTTATTTTAATATCAATAGTAAGGGCTGGTTGGAAAATGTTCCATGTGATGGCGACAATGAACTATCATCTCTTTACACTTTTTTTGGTTTAGCAAAATGTTGTTTTGGGTAGTCCAAGGGTTGATCCACGTATCAAGCTCAGGTTGCAGAACTGATTTCCCACACTGTGATGTCGCCCACTTATTTCTTTATAGGGCAGCGCAGAAATACCAGTTTCAGATCGTATATCATGATGACAAATAGTACTGGGCCAAGTTTCGTCCCTTTGCGGGACACCAGCACCAACAGGTATCCATTTAGGTACACTCTAACCGAACCTAATGCATTGACGGCACTCAGTAAGAACACTGCAAATCCACTGAATGATCGAACGGCGCACTCTAAAATCTATAAGCTTCTTAATAACAATACTAAGGTAAATCTGGTCAAAAGCCTTGCTGAAATCTAGAAAACAAGCTCTTATGTAGCTGCCAGGATTATCCATCTCGGAGAGCCAGTTGTGGACAAGGTCGATAAGGCAAAACGTAGTGTGGACGACCCTTCAGACTTCCAAACTGCTTAGGGTTAAAGTACTGCCAATATCTTCAATCATCCTGGAAACCGTAAAATTTTCAAAGACTTTTGATAGGACAGGGGTAAGAGCAATTGGTCGTATGTCACCTTTACATTAGGGCTGCTTAACTTTTAAGATGAGCGTGATGTTAGGGTCTTTCCATAATGTTGGAACTGACTTCTTCAGAGGAAAAGAGGTGTTAAAAACTCGTTTGACGGGTTCGGCAAATTCACAGCCAGGCTAACTCTTTAATGATCCGTGGCGGTATTTTGTCAGGGCCAAAAGCCTTATCAGCCTGAAATTTTAAAAGCTTCTTACACACTTCATAGGAATGTACCACAAGGACTTTCTCAGCACATGGAAGAAATTGTGGAAGGCACGTGGTGTCAAGGGGTGGAATATGTGAAGTACTGGTTCAAGGACTCTACAGGTTCGCTTTACAACAGAAAAGTGCCATTGCGCTCGAGAGTGAACTAAGTTTGGCTGCCAGAGCGACCCGATATTGTGTTAACTGTGCGCCACCACTGTTGTAATTCATCTTCCAGGTGTTTTGTACTTTCCCAACGTAGAATTTCTTCTTTCTCACTTTGATCTCTGTCTGCACCTTGCGTCTATAGTGGCGCCACGTTTGAGCATCGCTGGAATGAAATGCATATTAATGCTCTTTAAGCAGCTGTTTTATATGTGCTGTGATCAAGGGTTTGCCAGTTGGATGGAATCTAACCAACTTGAAAGGAAAGCAGTGGTCGATTACGGCGCTGACGTCAGTGATAAAAGATGACGCTAGGTCGTAAGTAGAAGGACTGAGTCCGAGTCCGCTATACCACTCATTTCGTCCCGCTCACGACCCGAAGCCTTTCAGACCAGACTCGATATTCCGATGCTATGTTGTTAGATTCGTGGTAGTGCTTCGGAACTTGTGCTTGTGTTATGGGGTTGATGGTTGTGTTATTAAGTTCATGGTAGTGCTGTAGAATTTGTGCTTGTGTTCTGGGATTAATGGTTGTGTTAGTAAATTCATGGTAGTGCTGTGCAAATTGTGCTTGTTTTTGGAGTTTCATGGTTGTGTTGTTAGATTCAAGGTTATTCAGTGAAATTTGTGCCTGTGTTTTTGGGCTCATGTTTGTGTTATCAGATTCATGGTAAGGTAGTGTGAGATTCAGAGTTGTGTTGTGAGATTCTTAGTTGCGTTGTGGGATTCATGGTTGTGTTGTTAGATTCATGGTATCATGATAGTGTAATTGAATTCGCGGCGCGGTTGTGTCACAAGGATTCGCAACTGCAGTGTTAGATTCATGGTAATGGAATTCGTGGTTGTGTTGTGGGATTCATCGATTGCCGCTAGCTTTAAGGTAGTGCAGTGGAATTTGTGTTTTTGTTGTGGAGTTCATGGCTGTGCTGTTTGATTCATGGTAGTGCCATTGAATTTGTTGATGTTTTGTGGTATTCAAAGTTGTGCCATGGAATATGTGCCATGGAATATGTGCTTGTGTTGTGTTGTGGGATTCACCAGTGTGGCATGGAATTTTTGGTCATGTGGGATTTTTACCAGTTGTGTTAGGGTTTTGTAGAAGTTGTGGGATTAAGGTTGTGCCATAAATGATTCATGGTTGTTTCTGTCATTTAGTAACCAAATACAAATTAACAAATTTTCCAAACATGGACAAATCAAACCTTTTGTGGCTGGGAGGGAGAGGCTGACTTTGTCTAGCAAACCACAAGGTAGTTGGTTTTATCTTGAGTACTTTAAGAGTTGCAGTACGACAGCCAACATTGGACCCACATGGCAAGTCAGACAATTTCTTCGTTTTCTGAAATCAAAGAGAAAAAATTTTCTTACTGTGACAACAACGTGACTGCTCGAATACTATCACCAAACACTACCTTTTCACAAAAAAAAAATAGAAATAACATTAAATGTTTGGTATATCGCCCTTATGATGCTGTTTGGTTTAACCTCCCACTTGCAGGCATGAAGTTTAGTTGCTTTGCCATCAGTTGTGAAACGCTGTGACATGTCAGGTAGGTTCCTGTATAGTGACAACCGCTCCTGGCTGACATGGATCTACAACGAAACACAGCCATGAGCTGGTGTGAGTGCCTGAAGCCACAGCAAGTTTTAGCAAACAATGACAATTGCTTCGTCCACTTAAATTACAGCTAAAATACACAGTTAAGTACTAGCAACATTTCCGACACTGGAATTATCTAAACTTTTGAAGCAACCGAAATCTCTAAAGTACAAAATAAATTTCCAAAGCGCTTTCGGCTTGGTACACCGCACCACATATCTAAAGAAAACACATTTATGGCTGGAATTAAAATATTTGCATTAGGGTTCGTTCAGATATCGTTCTTTTCACTATTGAAACATTTTCGTGAATTATGAAAAACCAAAACATAGATAAATGTCCTTTTGTATTAGTTAACTCTTTCATCCAAGGACGGTTTTATAAATAAATTTGTTTTATCTTCTTGTAAGTGTATCAGTAAACTCTTAAAGATACAGTAAAATATTTCATTTTCATAGCTTTTAATTTAGTCTACTTTATGGTTATAGGCTTAAGTCACTTTAGGATTGTTTTAGCAAAATCTCCAAAATTTTGTCCAAAATGTGTCCGAAATGACAGAAAAAATGTCAAAAAACTATAAAATAAATAAAATAAAAAAGTTAAACATCCAAAATAAGACGTCCGAAATTTTAGACTTTTTGCATGTGAGGTAGCTCTAAACTTGCTGTTCTAGATTTTTCTTAGTCCATATTGGAGTACTAGAACGCTTTTTAACTGGAAAGGACGTTTGAACCTTCTCACCTTTGTTTTGTAGTGCAGGGCCAGCTCCTTGAGAATGAACTCGTAACCATACATGCCCTTACACAATAGACTCACTACGTGGTTGGGGCCACGGGAAAACCATCTAGACAAAATAAATGTTTGAAGAATTTGATAAATGGTGAAGTCACCATTGATCTAGTACAAACCATTACGCATCCCGATTCAAGCAAACAGCAACCACCCTTTCTGCATAAAAAAGTTATGTTGATACTTCATCAAATATTGTAGAAGAATATCAGAACTACGCTGGCCTCATGAACATTCCTTAGACTCTGCACTGAAGTCATTTAAATTAACATACGAGAAATGTTCTACAAATTTACTTCGCAACTTTTAAAGCAAGATTAGTATATTTTGCCTTTGTTTGGTTGAGTGGTTTTCTGGACAAACTTCTCACAGAACTCTGGCTACAAATACACGCTTTTTTATAGGAACCAGCACCTTTTGACTGAGCCTGGGCTGTTCTTAATTTTTTGGTGATTTCAGCCTCAAGTTGTTCTTGTTTGCTGGCACCAGTCGGAACAAAAAAACGACGCGAAGAAACAAATGTTTACTATCATTTCATACTGCTCAACTGATGCAAAAAAGTTTGACACTGTCTATACATTGTCCGCGAACGTCACGAGCTTGCTTATCACTCTTCCAGCGCTCGATGGCCCAGCTAATTCTAACAATCTTTTATACAAGTATGTCTCATTCTGTGTACAATGATTAAATAAACTTTCTTAAATTTTTCTGATTAAAATTTCAGCCTGGTGAGTGTTCTTAGCTTGTTCTTATATTTTGGGCAAATCTTAGCCTGGGTGTTCTTATAAAGTCTGTTCTTACAAAAAAAGAGTGTAATTGACTAAAACAACAGAGTTGGTTTACAGGGTAAATTGATAAGAAAACTACTTAAAGGAGTCCAAGTGAACGTACTTTAAGTTAGCCTGGGCTTAGATTATGAGAGAGGGCTGACATGATTCTAGTATAAACTTGCAAAAGCCTGTCCAGACTGACAGTTGGGCTTATAGTGTGCTCGCACGCTCTAAACCTTGCTAAAGTAGTAAAAGTTAAAGGCAGAACTCCAAAGTTTGGGGAACTTTTCTGGAATCTATTAGGAAATATTTTCTATCTAAATTTGATTCTATTAATCACTGTGTTTCCATGGCAATCAAATTTTGAGTGATGTGACAGCAACATTTTTCCTGGATTTTCTCGTGATTTTAAATTCGAAATTGTTTTGCTGTGAAATTGCATTAATATGCACTTATCAAAGCTCACTTTGAAGGTTTTTCATAAATTTTGTGTTAAAAAAATCCACGATGGCTGCCTAGAAACTATTGATGGAAAATTTTCTCTCATAATACTAATTGAATTCAACAGTTAAAAGTGCTACAAGTATAACAACTGCTGTAGACTTATGTTCTATTGCTCTTCATCTTTATTCTTCAGTTTAGGTGCCATTACTAAGATCTATCATACTTTTTTCAACAGTGCAAGCACTAAATGAAGGGAACATACTTTTACAACATGCAATGAATAAGAAGCATACTACCTGTCAACAAGACTAATTATTGCATCACGGCTTTCCTCCTGGTGAAAAAAAGGTACATAACTATAACTATAGCCATAACATTACATGTGCCATATGTGCAACATTTTTGTTATAGTTAGTGGTTTCGAATTCAACCAAGTCATCTCTTGGAGTTTTATTCTCATTAATCAAATTATTTCTTAGTAAACAAGATGGTTTCCCATCAAAGTTAAAGAAGAAGTTAACAAACTTATAAATCAACTAATTGTTCACATAAGCCTGTGTCCGACAGCAAGACATACTACATGTACGCTGGAAAAAGGAAAGGATATGTATTCGTTAATAGGTATACAAAATTATGACCACTTAACTTGCTTTAAACATGCAAACGTTTAAAAAAACAATAAAAAGTATTCAGCACTGAAGACCTAGTGAACAACTAAATACAGTCCCTGTATTTTAATAACATTTCCGTCCATCTAGTTTACTTAAGCTTAACACAAGAACATAAGTCAGATACAGCCGTTTGTGGTGAGTTATTACTGCTGTCCTTGTTTAAAATATAGAACAATGAGTGGAACAGTGTCTCCAAAAAACAATTTCAGCCCAGAATGTTCTATTTAAATCAAATTTCCGGACTCTTTTAACAGCTATTCATTAAGCAACATTTATGAAAGAAACTTTTATTCTGAAAGAAGATGGTTGAACTTGTGGTACTCTGAACACATTGCGCAATTGAAAACATAGCCAAATACCCGCATTTCCCCAGCAATGCAGCAAACATTCACACAGTGCATAACATGTAACAGGCTGGCTATTATTATACCATAGACTATATTTTTCAATCCATAGGCACTTTAAGCATCTTCCAGACGAAGATACTACATATACATTATTTAAGAAAATATTAGTCAGAGTATTATACTTACTATATAACATTTAACAGTCTATAGAAATGCTAATAAGTGTGATGACACTAACCCTGCTTGGTAAAGAAGCCATCTTTGGAAGGCAAAAAGTAGTATCAATATAAACACTTTCAATTGGTTTTACACTGCAAAGAGAAACGGTTAGACAGTTGAAAGGTACACTTGCAATATAACAATATCTTAAGTACAAAGCATAAACGCTACAAATTCCAGGGCTTTTGAATTTGTTACAACTCTTGAATAAAAAATTCAAGATGAAAAAAATGGTTTTCTTGCTGTTAAGAGTGAGAGTTGGTATTTTGAAATGCCTTTCTTTCTAACCAATTTGAATAACGCTACACATGTTAATTTATCTCATTGTAGTCATAAAGTATCTTTTGTGACTTACCAGCCATTTACATGAAAGTAATCAATTCGCTTAGAATCACCTTTTGAGAGACGGAAATCACCTGCAAAAACAAACTGTCCTGTAACATCCTTGACTATGCAGCCGTCTAAAGAAATACTGGTGCACACACACACACACACACACATGCATGAATACATACCTAACTAGCTATCTAGATACATTCTAACTTATATACATAC
>JAOBRG010002240.1:0-40549 GCA_027574985.1 Umimayanthus nakama | reverse complement strand
CTCGTGCTCTCCCAACTTCCCGCGTGCATCCATAACTCGATAGACGCACGCCAAGCATGGACCATTTCTTAATTAAATGCTTTTCTAAAACTTTCGTTTTGCTTTTTGATCAAAAACTCGCCTATGATTCAAACTGCTTTTGGTATTATTAATCTGAATTGAAGTTTTTATATCAATAACAGTTTTTTATAGAGCTTTTTTGTATTGTCACGGAGATAAATTTAAACAGGCATTGTTGCTGTAACTGTGGAGTACCAAAAATACTGGCTGCAAGCTCACTGTTGAAGCGTTTTTCCTTTCAACCTAAACACAATATAAGTAACAGTATAGTAACGCGTACCTTAAATTAGCTGATAACAGGAAGTGCATATTGGCGTTGCATTTAAAAAAAGAGTAGGAAAACGCTGTTTTTACCTTGAAATCAGTTCTTTTGTAAAAAAAAGTAAATGCAGCAGCAAGTTTGGAATGCGGACACCGATGAGAAACCGGAATGTTATTTTCTTTGGTATTAAATTAGCTATTATAGTATAACAATTATCATGTGGGGTTTAATGTAACTAACACTGAAACAAGACTCGTCTTGACCTTAAACTAGTAGAGCAAGACTCATCAGTTAATGGCCGGTAAACACATCTGGTATTGGCCTCAGTTTGGTGCTTTTAGCAGCAAAACGGACTGCTTGCAGTTCCACATTAACAACCGAAGAAAGTCTTTTTCACGTTCTGAACTAAAAAAGTAAAAATAGCAGTTGGCAGGGTATGGAGTTCAGCATTTTTTCAGATTAAAATCTTTGCAGCGAAACACCGTGCGTGGAGTTCCACATTAATAATTAAGGAAAGTCATCTACATGTTCCGGACTACTGAAATCAGTAAAAGTAGCAGTTCACAGGGTTTGGAACTCGGCATTTGTTCCAGATTTAAATTTCAGCTAAACAAACACTCGGCATAACGATAAAAGGACTAGGAAGTTTTCGCGAGTTAAGCTACACGCTTTTTGATAAGAACCAGTAACTTTCGGCTCAGCCTTGGCTGTTCTTATTTTTTTTGGCGATTTCAGCCTCAAGTTGTTCTTAAATTGTTCTTATTTCCTGATATTTCTAAAAAGTGAATTAATTCCCGGAACAACACATGTAAAGTGGCACTAAGGAAAAGGTGTTTGCTGTAGTTTCATCCAGCGAAAAACTTGAAACTGTAGGTACAGCGTTCGCAAAGGTGACAAGCACTCTTCCAACGCATGATGACCAAGCTAGATTCCGACAAGTTTTGTTTTCATATACATCTCAATCTGTGTACAAGGATTAAATATGGTTCTTAAATTTTTCTGATCAAAGTTTCAGCCTGGTGGTTGTTCTTGGCAAATCTCAGACTGGATGTCAGTGTTCTTATAAAGTTTGTTCTTATATGAAAGAAAGCTTGTATGCGCTAGAGTCACAGCAAGCTGAGTACCAAAATGAAAACTTTATTGCTTTGTTATGATTAATATGTATACATTATCAATGCTTCTCGATAAACATATTGTTTTAATATTGTTCTTGTTGTGACCGGTTCTTGGCTGTTTTACTTCTGCCAATAATATCCGAGCAATATGCAACGGAAGTTCTCGGGTATTTAGCCTTGTAACCAAAGCCACAAGCCACAATCGACGTTTTTTAAAAAATGTGTGATCCTATCACGAACTCAAGTTAAAGAAAGTAACAATCTTCTAATTGCAGTTAAGAAAACTTCTGGATCAGTTGTCTTTTGTGACAGGTTAAAACTGTGATCATTTTGATAACTTTAGCCAACAATATAACCTGAAAAGTTAAGAGTCGAATTGGTGAGTCAGTTATTCCACAGGAAGGTCATATTCGTAGACTATGATCACTTCCGAATATAACCTTGTGTAGAGTGCTTTTCCACTTCATTATCGCTTTTGTCATCAAAACTGCTAACAAGCGACTTGAGCGGAAGAAATGAGTAATTATGACAAAGAAATACATGTTTGTCACTCAATACGTAACGGTTTGTGAACTTGGTATAACGTTCCAATTTTTAGTAATTGATAAAGTAAATGGAAAACCCATATACAACCTCTTATTGAGTTAGATAATACTGGCATCGGAGCTTGATTTAGCGCAAAAGAACAGCCAGCCAGGAAAAGTTAAAATACAATTATTGCTGCACTTAAACTCCGGAAGTAATTTGTTGACCACAACACGTTCGCCGGTTAGGCACGTGTTGGGTTTAAACCCAAAAGTACTCTGAAAGTGGATGTTTAGTTTATCTATTTCAACAACGAAGCTGCTGAAAAGATTGCTAACACGCATACATTCGACGTAGATGAAGAAACAGCGCTTGTACGCTTTTACGTGAGGGGGAATATAGCGTTTGTTGGCGAGCATATCAAGGTGGGTACATGCTACCGGATACGCGGAGCATGTTTACAAGCGGATTGAGATTGTAGATTCGGCGAGAGTATTGAGACAATACCACATACTTACGTGGTGTCAACAAGGAAATTACCATTGGCACAGAAGTACCACCAACTTGCCGAAGGCAATTGCTACGTAATCACGTCCAAGAATAAAATTAAGAGCATGCCAGTCAACCAAACCTGCACTGTATTGTGCTGCTGTGCTTGCAATTATACCAGTGATACAGTTTATTGACGTGGTTAATCCTACTAACCGTTTCCTGAAATGGTTTAATTTCATGGATATATTAAAAGTTTGCTATAAACTTACTAACGAGAGACTTCGTAGACATATAATATAGTACAAATGTAACTATGTGAGTGCATCACTGCCACACACACCAGATATTACAATATAAGTTTGTTGTACAAAGTCCAAAATATTCGGACGTGACTTTCCGCAAACACGTAAAGGACCTCAAGAAGTAAAAACTCATAAGTCAACATACCTGTACGTGGATGAATCAATTTACACGTTTTATGAAAAAATGTACCATCGTTATTGTTCGAAGGTAAATCAATAATACTTGTGATAACAGCTTCTTTCGCGAGAACATTCTCCGGCTTGATCACAGTCCGACAGTAAGTTTTTGACTGAAAAGTTTATCAATATTTTAAATATTGAACGCTTTAAACATATTCCAGAATAATTGCCGGAATTATATTTATTTAGATACAAGTAATAAAAACAAAGAGAAAAAGAGTTTTCAAACATCAGTTTAATTGCATTTTGCTAGCAGAAAACAAGAACGTGATTGTGAACGATAATTGTTTAAAAATATGGTAAAAGCCTTTGCTGCTGCAAAAGGTAAAGCAAATTTTGTTGGTCTTCTTGCCGAACTTCATCAGGCTTGACCGCTGTTCATTGTTCCGACTTTTTAATGAAGTTTATTATTGGTCAAATTCATTTAAGATTATCCCCTTGCTTCAATAAAGTATACTTTCAGTTTCCCATGTGTTGCTGAAGACACTAATGTGTTGAAACAATCACTTCAGCCAAACACTGGAAATAAGAAAAGTGTCTTGATGCAATTTTCATTGCCAAATGCCAAGGACATAAAATAAAAATGCTTTTGTTCAATAAACTGCATTTTAATATCAGAAGAACGATGTTAAAATAGATCGAAGTGATTGTTTTTATCTTTATATCATCAAAAAAGTTTTAGCCGTTTTTTAAAAAAATGTTTTATGACAGCCTGAGAATTATATTGAAATGATAGTTATGTACCTTGTTTTTGTTTTACTATAGTGCTAGTAGTACTAGTATAGAAGTAGTAGTAGTAGTAGTACTAGCAGCAGTAGTTGTAGTAATAATAGTAGTAGTAGTAGTAGTGGTGGTGGTAGTAGTAGTAGTTCTATTAGTAGTAGTACTAGCAGCAGTAGTTGTAGTAAGAATAGTAGTAGTACTAGTAGTATTAGTTGTAATAGTAATAGTAGTAGTAGTAGTAGTAGTAGTAGTAGTGGTGGTGGTAATGGTAGTAGTAGTAGTAGTAGTGGTGGTAATAGTAGTAGTAGCGGCAGTAATAGTAGTAGTAGTAGTAGTAGTAGTAGTAGTGGTGGTGGTGGTGGTAGTAGTAGTAGTAGCGGCAGTAGTAGTAGTTGTATTAGTGGTAGCAGTAGTAGACAGTAGTAGAAGTAGTAGTAGTAGAGGTACTAGTAGTAGTAGTTGTAATGATAGTAGTAATAACAGCAGTAATAGTAAAGGTAGTAGTAGAACAAGTAGTTGTTGTATAGAATAGTTGTGGTAGTCGGTGTAGCAGTTATATCGGTAGTATTCAGAAGAAGAATTAGAAAGTAGTGGTGCGCTGGGAGATGTGGAAATAGAAACATACAATAAATGTTAACCTCTTAGTTTCTCTTCGATTGCTGTCTTATAGTTACAAACTTTATTTATTTGTCCATTCTTTCATTTATTCATTCATTCATCGACATGAAGGTTGGTATTGAAAAGCAGACGTCCATGCACTGGGTGCTGTTTAATCAAAACAGTTTACAGATGTAAACAAATAAAAAAAGATTTTCATCATAAGTATATTATCTGTATATATTCAAAGTAATATACTTGGATTCCTGCATACTTCCCGCTGGTAAGTCGTGTTATAATGAACAAAATGTGAAACAAGGTATTAAGTGAAGTGATTGAAGCAAAGTAAAGTAAAATAAACAAACAACCACGTCTTACGTAACAAAACAACAAACACAGTCAGACAGATACATAGCAAATCCACAAAGATCAAGGAGATTTCGAGTGAAGTTCAAAGAATAGATAAGATGAGATCTTCAAGTTTCTGTACGACTGCTAAAACATCAAAAAGATGCGCTTTGCTTTTAACTTACAATTTTAATGCAACATATCAACAACGTATTTATAATTCTATGTTTCTATTTCTACTTATAAACTCTACTGCTATTCAAGATTTGTACAAACTTACATTATATGTACACTTTCAGATCTTTTGTTATTCAAAACAGCTTTACTCGCTAACTTTTCTTCAAATACACAAGCAAACTAATTTCACACTAGTGAGATAAGCACAAGCATAAACGCCAGGCATACGCACGCGCAGAAACGGCTTGGTTCGTAGAAGACTGATTCTGCGCGTGCGTATGCCTGGTGCGTGGGCTTGTGATTATCTCAGTGTAAACCAGGCTTAAACAATCAATGCTCGAACAAGTCTGTTCCGAAGCCTGATAGTTACAGGTAAAATCCAGTTGATTAGGATATGTGGTACATAGGCTGCAACAATCACTTCTATAAGTCTTTCAACACAAGCTCGTATACAACCGCCTTCGTTATAAAATCAGAGCCTGGAAAAATAGGCACAATTCTGTCACATAATGATCTTAATTCGAATTTTTTAAATCACTAACAAACACGTTTTTTGCAGCTGAGTGTATAAATTTCAAAAACATTCCTTTTATCCTTTGCACCATAGATGTTTTACGACCACGGGCGTCGCTGCCCGATACCAAAGAGGCTTTGGTTTACAAATCATGAATTTGTTAAGCTTTTCACTTCCACTAAGTTAATCAACATCTATATTCTCCTAACATTCCAGTTGGAAATACATGGTCTTATTTTCCACGCTCGAAAATGGTCGAAATAAGTTTTAGCATATTCTTCTTTTATTGTTTTGTCCAAGTTCTAAATCTCCGTTGCCAAAAGGAATCTATGAAAATCCCATGTTATATAAATTTATGTTACAACAGAGGCTAACTTGACAACAAACACTACAAACCAGCTAAATCTTAAAAATCAAAACTAAACGTTTTCTCAACAGAATTGCTATTATTTGTTGAAAATACAAGAAAACAATATTAAAAGTTTTCTGAGCGTCCTTCATGTGTTCTACAATTTCTATTCCAAATTCGATGAATATCGACAATGTTCCTCATTAGTATTATATTATCTGGCGGAAATAACAATAACAATATTATCAAAGCCTTCATCTGTTTACTAAAATAGTGACTTCTTCTGTTTTACAGTTTGCTATGTACATCAAATACTCTGTTATGCTGACATTGAACTCGGTATAAAGAGGAGTTTTTCCACATTTTAAACCATCTCTTACAACCCACCACTCCAAACCTTAAGACGTGTGTGACTTTTTGGCCGGCTTGAAACGAATGCTTTCTAGCTAAAATTGAATTTCGCCTCCACTTATAACCAAGGATTTTCCCTTAATGCTGCGTTTCTGGCGAATAATTTTCCAGCTTTACGAAGCTGTTGAGTATTCAAATGCCCTTCAAAGAGAAAAACCCGGTTAGACAAGCATAGTCAAACACTACTACAAGTTGTGTCAATCATATCCTCAACCCTTGTGCAGCTGTTAAAAGCTTTCTTAAACTCAAAGTGTTCAACTCTAAAACCAACTGAACGAAACTGACCAATAGAATGGCTCTTATTGTTTCCGTTTTCAGGAGTAGAAATGATCGTTGATAACTATTTCTGGCAACTGAAGAATCAAGCCATATTCTTAAAATTTAAATCTTCTCAGTTTTTGAAAAACTTGTTGAACATGAGTAAGTTTGTCTGAATCCTGATCTCGTTTGTCTATACCTGTCCACCCATCAATCTACGAATTATATTCAATTACCATTAACGAATTTTATTCTGTAGATCTGCCAGTCTGTTTTAACATCTAGCTGTTATATTTTCAGTGTTTGTCTGATTTTTCATCTTGTCAGGGCATCTGCGAAACGTGGCTATGAGAATTATGTTTCTTGCAGATGGAGTATTTTGTTTATATATTAATTTCCTTCTTCAGTCTCTTTACGTTTCTTGTGGTTTGATGGTAGGTCCCCAGTCAATAGGACGGAGAAGCTGACAGCCCTTGTTTTTTCTTTCTGTCGCCTTGCCCACGTTGCTCGGTCCGCCGTAAACAGTCAGATTGGCGATTTGCCCGTTCTCAGTTGTCATTCTCGGGTTGGACTTCGATTGGCGGTGGGATAATTTTCGTTTAGTTTTCTGAAAAGGAAAAAGAAGTATTTAAAATAGTGATAACTACTAAAGCTTTAATATGTTAACATATAAGAACAACGAACAAATCAAAGCCGACTAACAGTTTAAAGCTTTCTGTTGAGCAAGGCTTTGTTTTTCTTTATCTTTCGTAAGTAAAACTCAATTGGCAATTTATCGAGTTTCATTACCAAACTGTACTTTTAACATCGACCGGAAAACAGATCGTTAAATCCCCTATTAGCAATGATTTTTGATTACAATTTGACTTGGCGTGAGTTTAACATGCAACCCAAAGAACACAAGTACATAATTCAGACCTAACTCGACTTATTATGAACAGCGCCAAGAAACTGCGTTTCAAACCAAATGTATTGAATTCCAATTGACACGTACTTCTTCCTAATCTAACATTGCTTAAAGGTCGTGTTTTGTGAACTGAAGAACTGGCACAATCCAGCAACCTTAACCACTTAGCTTTAAACTGGCGAGGTCAAAACACCGATGTCAGGTCTCTCTACAGTGGTGTTGTTCATCTTTCCTTTTTATTCACTAAAACTCTTGTTACTATAGTATATAAATATGTATTTAAAAATGCCTACCTGAAATATCTCGCGCATGCTCATGACCTTGTTGTTTCGGCTTGACTGGACAAATGCCTCGGTGAAATCGCTTCTCCAGGAATATTCGTGTTGCGACGTCGAGGTAAATATAACGGTTTTTCTTAACGGATGCTTGCCTTGGAATTTGTGGACCAAATTGCCCGAGTAACTGTAGTCGGCCACGAGAAAAACCCTCCTTGCCGTGCACATCCTTAGGTCTGCCATAATGTCGTGAAAGGAATACTCTTCCTTACTCTCAATTAAGCCGTCGTTATTTTCGTCCCAGAAGAGGAGAGCGCCATTGCTTCTCGCGGGGCCAGTTAAGTACAGAACCAGTGTATCTACACATGATCTTAAGCGGCACACACCTCTGACGCGCGCTCTCACGCTAACTTCGTTTGCAGCGGGAACGGCGTCTGGAGTCGAGGCGTTTCCATCGACTGAGGAAAGACAATACAGATCGTTAGAACCCTTGCAATTAATATAATCTCGATTCAACTTTTCTGGAAGACTTTGTTATCGAAGTAACATAAATGTGTGCTGGTGAATTAATCAAAACAGATCGGGGGGGGGATGGGGGTACTTATAGATATAAATTATAAAGGTTTCAGCAAATTGTACACATTTTGCGAGTCTGTCTGGCTACAGATTGTTCACGATACTCAGATGTACTTTATAGTGTATGATTAAAAATATATATGAATGAACCAACATATCAGCACTTGTTGTAAGTTGAGTGTCTGGGCTTTAACACTGAGAGTTTTTTTTGTCTTAGTGACTGTTTGAGGAATTCAGGACCCGCGTGTTTTCAAGATGATGTTTGTATTTTTTTTCAGTAGAGCAACAGCGAATGGAAAAGCAATGATTTGATACATAAACCATTATGCAACAGCTATTCATCAGCTATTCATTCTAAACTTTAAAAAAAAGGAGAAGGGAGATTTGTTCGCCCATGGATAAAATGTTTGAGCTTACGAGTCGAGATATTTCATGAAAGCTTCTTTATTCTAGAACCTTATTTTCATTAAACGACATACTTATTAACAAGTATATTACTACTTGAACCATTGTATTTTTCGTGTAAGACAGATTAACAAAACAATAGATTTTCGAGCCCAAATAATTTGCCTTTGTGATAATAACCGGATCTCTTTTCCAGATCTTAATGAAGACGAAGAGCGCAAAAGATTTCGTCATCAAAATTTCGATATACGTTTTTTCTACCCAGGGTCAAACAAATCAACATTTCCTTGTCTTGCGGCAGTTAAAATCTACGCCCGTCTTGTTTGGATTTTTTACACCAAATAATTAAATTATTAACTGTAAACTAACACAAAATCAAAGGCGAGCGAGGAACGCGCTATCAGAATGCTCGAGGTCATTGTCGTTAATTTGAATTAATTGGTTTTGCAGTGAAACTTTCTGAAAGCAGTAAACAAATGCTTAGGGCCAAAATTAAGCACGTCCTTGAGAGAGGGGCGGTTTCGCTTCATACGTGCGTTCTGCAACCATACTGCGTTCTAAAGAATAGCTATTAATCCAAAACTTTGACTCATGCATACGTTTACAAAACTTAAGTTACTTAACGTTTTGCAAAAAGGAAACTAAAATTAAAGGGTAAATACGAAAGAAAGAATAGACAAACGGCATGTTTGATAAAGTTTTAAAAATATTTTCGTACAAGAACGTTTCCTTGTGATTTACATGGCCAATAATATGGTTTTGGATAATAAGACACAATTTGTCACGGAAAATTAACAATTATTTCTCTCTTTTCAACAAAATGTATGATTCAGGAGGGAAAAACTTTCAATGCTAGATAAAATCTAGAAGCATCTGAGAATGTCAATACTTGGTTCGGCAAAACTTTGCACAGCAAGACAGCTCTTACACAATCGTTTAAACTCTGCAAGATCGGATTGAGAAGGTTAATGTTTCCCTTGTGTTTTAGAAAGCATTCTCCCGCCTCTAAATACCGGGCATTAACTTGTAAATGTGCCCGATTCGCGCGGCTTGATTATTTAGCGGTCCGATACCGCGCTCATTAAGTGAGCACCTTGCTATGTCCACCGCACGAAAACTGAGGGCCTTCCAAAACATATTACGGCCTGTTCAAAGCCAGATTATAGCTTTTCTTTGGTCTTTTGGAGAAGGTAAATCTGGGATCATTTGAATTTTTCCTTTTGTTTTACGTCTGATTAAAATGCCACCTGTGGCAAGACGCTATTGTTCTGGGCTCTGTATTACAAACCGAGAATAAGTCACAGCGTTGTTTTCGTTTGTTAATGAAAAAGAAAACGATTTATTAAATTTAGCTTGCCGACCTCTTGCGGGGCTTTGCGTACTCAACACCGGCTATTCAAGAACTCCTTGGAGACTTGGTTGGTAATGGGCTGAACTGCAGCTTTATCGGTCTCCACAATTGGCCACTTTATGTTTTAATGAATTAATTGTATGGTCTGTGCAGGCATTTAGCCGAGCTATTGAGCTGTCCAATTGCGCAAAATTACTAACAGAACCGCAAGGAAAATGAAGAGACACTGAACCGAACAAAACAACTAAATTAGCCATTGTTCCAAGTCTTTTAATTTAAACGGCGCTGCACGTTCGGAAGAATCAAATGCGACTCGAGGCTATTTTAGAGCAGTGGCCTCTTTTAAGGGTTTGCCGCCTCCTATTGTGACGATGGTTTAGCTAAAGAGAAAAAATGACTTTTCAACGTTAACTAAACAGCACACGTTTTCCTCTGAAAGCTTCACCGCGGTCAGTTGCCATATCATTTTCAAAATTAATTAACCTAATTCATGGTCACCAATATCAGTGCTTGTCCACTATTTACACTTTATCACCTTGGAAGGTATTTATGAGCTATTGCTCAAGTGACTGTTCTGTCGCCAGTTTACCATCAACACTTGTCTAAACATAAGTCAAGAACTAGACAAATACATTCAAACGACCCGGTGCCACGAGGACAAGCTCACAAGCCTAACCAAATAGTTGTTCTAAAAATGTTTATTTCCGGAGCTTCAAATTCACTTCAAACCAGTAAAATATATACTGCTTTAGGTAGCCAAGACGCAGAGAGAAAAGACTAATTAAGAGCTGAAAGAACAGATCTGTGATAATAAACCAATTTCATACTACATTCATTAAAATATCTTTGAAAGAATTTGCCGCCTGTAATATACACTAAGCCCTTCATCGAGACCCGTGCCGCTTCAATCAATATGCCGTTAAGAAAACCGAACAAGCAAGAGGCTAATCTATATTTACTCTTGTACTTACGTTCAATCGATCCGTCGTGACCGTAGAATGTCGTAATGTGGTCTTTGGAGAAGTTGTTTTCTCTATGTAGGAAATTCCAGAAGAGTTCCAAGTTTTTCTGATATCGCGGGTGGTTTGTCTGAGCGTTCCATCCACCAGCAATGAGCACTGCGTGGTCACAGCTCTTGTAGAGGCAGATGCGTTGTTTAATCTTGGGTGGGTTGCCACAGCGTGGAGTATTTCCACAAGGAACAGGTAACGCGGGGCGAACTGTCCTGCATTTTCCAAAGCCGAGAAGGTCGTCTCTACACTGCAATTGTTGCGTTCTTGCTTGAGCATCATTTGCCGCGTAGACTAGTGGAATAAAGTCAATTTGGCATCTCCGGCGCTTGCGTACCAGTCTGTTCCCGCAGTTTCTTTTCTTTGCAGGCGTTATGCATTCAGAAAAAGCTGTAAAGTAACAAGATCAAACCGTCACAAAAGCGCACTTGGGCCGTGTCAGTGGGAGTGCGATAAGTAGATTAGCATGCCTCTCTTGGACACAGGAAACAGCATTCGCGCCACGTCCTTGTGCTCATGAAACTAAATCTAAAGTATAAATTCGATGACAACATGTGTCCGCAAGAAAACGGTTTGTTTATCTTAAACTCTGCGGCACCAACATACTCACGGAACTTTCAGACGTACGGGTCAGATATCTGTCTGTATAGCTAAAATCGGAGCCCTAAACCCTGATTTGTAACAAGCAGTCTGTAAATAGTATCAAGAAACCTAGTCATTATCTTCTATTTCTATCTAGACCTCCGCAGTCAGTTAAACACTAAATCTATACCAATTAGATTTTACTTCAGGAGCACTTCAGTATGTATATCAAATATACAATTCCTGTCTTTTCTATGACACTGCGTGAGCTAAACCAACCCAAGGGTGAAAAATTAACAAACTTTGCAAACTAAAACTAAAGATTCGCCACATGCAAATGTAGGTTCTTGACAACATAAATATTACAAAGTAGAAATAAAGTTGAGGGCGAGAAATTCTGTGCATACCTGTAAAGTTTCCATGCATATTTTCACAAGCAGATTTGCTCTTATGTTTGTAGATGTAGAATACTAAGACTGTGTGTCCAAAGGACGCTTCAGGAAAAGGATCTATGGCAATAACAATGTCGGGTTTGCCTTTGCGCAAGCTTTTCTGCCCTTTGAATTTGTCTGGTAACACTACCACTAACTTCTCCCTCCTGGAGGTAGCTTCTGCAGTGTACAAGTTCATTTTCCTCACTGGAATATTTTTAGCAGCCATGCAGTTGTATCCACTAAACCTGCAGTTCCTTTGCGAGTTTATGATCTCCAGCGTCGCGTTAGCTCGTCTCTCCCAGACGTGTTTCGCGTTGCCCAACCAGGACAAATCCACCGACACACAAACCTCTACCATCGCCACTGACAGAATTAACAGTACAGAGAGTTGGGTCATGCTGCCGCGAATGTTTCCTCCAGAAAATTACTTTTTAAGATAACGGTACCGTTTGCAACAGCAAATGCTTGGCTACCCAGTACCCAATGAGCTGTTCAAAATAAACAGCTCAGGTTCTGTGTTTTAGAAATTTGTGTGAAAAGTTTTCTTAAGAGTCTACCGCGTTTTGTCAAATGTGCCGACTCGTTATTGATTCACATTCGCTACATCAACTCTGAATGTATGGACAACGAAACTTCCTCTTTTTATAAAATTAATCGCCCGTCTAGTGATTGGTTCGCGGCTACTTCTTACGGGCGTTAATTGTTTTGGCAATATTCAAGAGGGCCGATGAAGCAAGTTCGCTGACGTAGCGCGCTATAAGTGACTCTAACCCACAGGACAAGTTCGAGTTCCGGCTTAGCGATAAAACTTTTAACCAACAAATTTAGCAAACTTCCATTTTTAACAATCATTTTCGTTTGTGTGGAGGCTTAATAGGCTGGCAGGATTTGGCATTTGTTCGGGGGAAGTGTAAAAGCCAGCCCCGGAAATTCATATGAATTATCATTTGTGGAAGAGATCACGCCCACTGCTAATACCGTCCGCGATAATGAGCGCCGAAAGCTGAGATCATCATAGAGTGCGAAATTTATGGCACTCTGAAAGATTCCACAAGATTTTTTCCGCGGAAAGACGAACTGTGGGTGGCAAACCACGCGAGAAAACAACAATTTAATCTTTTCCTATTGAAAGTGCTTTCAGAACCAAATACAAACTTTAGTTCTCCCCCCGCAAAGATGAAAAGAAAATTATGCGAGGCAGCTTATTGTTTTAGTTAGGAATAAGCGGCATTTGTTATTTCTCTGGCCAAAGTGAAGCCGCACGAAAAATGATCCAACTAATTGCACAAAATCATATTGCTAGCAGCTAATATATTGTCCCATTCTAAAGTCGGCGAAAGAGTAAACATTATTGATAAAACAACCATATTTGTTTTACAAATGTTAAAAACATGGAAAGCAGCAGGGGTTTCATGAATTTCGAAAGTAGGTATCACGCTGTCTGGAAAGACCGGGTTTATTTTCTGTTGAATGGTAGTCTTGTATAATCTTTCAGTACCATAATCAGCAACGTTTTAACAAAGAAGCAACGTTGAATCTCAATTTTCAAGTAACTAGGGAAAAATGTATCAAAGAAGAAGAAGACAGAAAACAGAACAAACTTATAATCAAGGTCATCGGAAGGAAATGAATGTTCCCAGCATTCTAATTTTGTTGAGTTCTTAAAGGATTATGTTCGGTATGTAGAGTTTGTATGTTGTGATAAACTACGTGCCTTCGTGCCAATGCTTAACAACAATTTCATTGCAAAAGTAAAGAAAAACAGTTCAATAGTAAGGTAGCATAGTTATTATGTTACAAAACTTTTTATACAAATGTCATGCTGGTTGTAAATGTAGATAAATATTTATTATGCTACATTTATGAAACACTGACTGGCACCTCAGAACGCATTTGACGATAGGTTTTGCCAGTTTCCTGTAGGTTGCGAAAATATCTTTACCAACAGACTCGAAGTCTTATTATAGTTTATCTGAAGAAACCGCAAAACAAGTGTAGTAGTAAAATTTCTTTTGATCTTGCAATTTGTTACCTGAATGCAAAAGCGTATACTTTTGTTCATGTTGTTCGCACAAACAAGCTAAAATTTGAAAAATGCAATAGTAGCTTCGCATGTGAAACAGCAATTAATAAATTTGTCACTTGGGTACAAGTAAATGTCTAAAGTTATGCCATTTAAAAACAAAAGACGTTTTGAAGAAACGGTTCAACTGTTTCGGTCATTTAATTAATCACTTATTTTTCAAAACACCAACCCCTCGATAAGAGGATTATGGCCAAAAAGGTCATTTAATGTTATCTGGAGCGCTTTAGATCTAGAATCTTCCTGTTCCTCAAAGAATCAAGCGAAGTGTGAAACGACAGTAGTTCCCGAAACGATGTTTGCGTTTCAATTCTTAACATTGTAAAGTGCGCTTGGGCTTTTCATGAAAAAGCACGATGTATTCATTGTTGTGGTGTCGCGTTTTCCTTCTTAAACAATAAACATCTCATTAATTTTTTTTAATATTAAAATTGTTGTTATTTTTATCTTTCTTAGATGTTAAATTTTAGGTCCAGATTGGCAGCAAGAGGGGAGAGATTGTTCGAATCGAGATTTATGATAACTATTAACCATTCTTGTTTGGATTGGTTTTTCCTTCTTTTGATAATCTGAAGTGCTCTCTACTCACGGTATAAATCCTTTATCAAGTAGTTTATTCAAATATTGAAACTGAAACTTTTATCACGGAAAATTTTCCATCAAGTCGGTAGAAAATAAAATTCGAGATATTTTTATTCAGTTTTTGGTACTTAAAAAAACAACTATTCCACTTACGTTTGTTGGATACCAGCTTGTGATAGCCGACTCACTGCTCCGCCCCTCATCCGCTATCTAAAAGCTCATATCCAACGCGCGTTCGTAGAGTAATTCTTCAAATAAAGCAGCCAATCGAAAGGCTGTGAGGCAGTTGCAATGTACATGTTGGTCGGTAGGCAATGCAGTGACCAAACGTTGCTTTCCCGCCCATAAATGACTCAGCGTGTGCAACCTAGATTCCCGCCAAACACACAGGCAAGAGAAAAATCACAAAAGCACCAGAACCATTAATTTTTTGAAAAGTGTTTAGAAATACTAAGAGTTACGCAATGCTTTTCCGTGTTCTTGTATATACCGTAAACATACCTTTTAAACAAGCTGTTTTAGGCAAGTTTAGGCAGAACTAAGTTTGTACCCAATTACATAAAGTTATATTGTTGTATAGAGATATAGTAAGCTTAACTTGCTTAAAAAGGATACCAAGTTGTAACCAATGTGATTTCGACAGAAGCCGGTAATCCTAATCGGTATAATAAGATTTGTGTTCTTAATTCTTACGTAACAAAATTATCAAACCCGTAGTTTCAACTCAACATATTTTTATGTTGAACAACAACAACAACAAAAACAACAGCAACAAAAATTATTTGCACCATTTTTACATTAAGTTTGTATTTAAACAAGTTTAGAACTTAGTCTAAAATTAGGTGACCAGACACCCGAAATAGTGCTAATCTGGTTTGGTACCGTTACGTGGTAATTAAATATTGTGAAGGGTTGTAACAAAGAAGGAACATCGACCATACACGATACATACATTTACAAAAAATCCAGTATAGTCTTATTTTACACATTTGAAATAAATCAACACGAAACCAACAACAGGAAAACTAAAAACCACTGAACAGAGCAATACCAAAATGCGTAATTAGGATTTCAATGCTTACTGAAAAAATACAATTTAAGACCTTGTTTGAAAAAACGTAAACCCAAGCCAAGGGTTTCAGAGATTTATCAATCTCGTTCCGGCAAACTCCAGGGTCAGCGTATCTTATATTGTGTTTTATGTTCTGAACTTGACCCCACAGAGATTGTTCTGGCAAATTGCGGCTCGGTTTTCTTACAAAAGCTTGTTGTTTATTATCGTTTGTGCAGCATATATTAGCTATACTGTGTGAGGAGGTAAGGTACCGACACTCGTTTTCTAATTCTGTAGAGGTATTGATACTTATTCTTTGAGGGTTGGGTGAACTGAATTTCAAAAAATAAAGCAGAAAATCAAGTATGATATGACTACTGATATTTATTTTTCTGATAATTTTTAGACTGAAAAAGAACTTTACATCAAAACACATACATATGATGAGTTTGGAGGAAGGGTGGGAGGGGAAGAATAGAGTGAGCAAATTGCTTCGTTTTCTTGATCAATCTTAAGAATAAACATATCTTTTCTGATTTCCAGTACACTCTCTTCATTACGTTTCGGTGTGTAACTTTTTTTTGCCTGGATTGACCATGCATATCTTTTTACACGTTCCATTCTCTTCCCCCAGTCAGTCCGTCCGATCTATGAAATATGATCACCATCACCAGCAACTTCTTTCCTGTATCCCTGTTTTTCTTTGATTCAACCAGTGAACTGGGGGATGGGTGCCTCTGAGTTCACAAGATTGCGTACCGCTAACACAGGACCTAACTCAAGGAAACAAGAGAAAACAAGCCTGAATAATACTGACACCTGACTGGCTTGATCAGAATGTCATTTACATGAAGTGATTCGTACAAGTAGTTGATATTGTACCGATTTACCTACGAAATGAAAAGGACGTGTCGGCACATGCATCATGTCTATAAATTACACAAGTTTGAAAGAAACTCCACGTCCGTAAACACAATGGCAATGAAGAGAACGGTTCGTAGCATAACTTGGAATGTCTTTAACACTTTTCATTCTTTAGACATTGCGTTACATGGGCCCCTTACATTACATTGTATTATTGATAAAAAGTCGAGTTTTTGCCCTATGCTACGAGTATTTCATGTAGCTATTTCATAGCTAGTCAGCATTTCTTTCGTAACAACGGCTACGTTTCGGGACTGATTACGATATTTGTGTGACGCTAAATTGCAAGTTCTTGAAAATAACAGAGTGAAAATTGTTAATAGCGAGTAAGCGTTCTTAGAATTTACACGATCTTAGCGCATTTCCTGTCCTGATGTGCTCATTATTGCTTTCCTTGTAGCGGTTTTTTTTTTTTATCAAAAAGGACCACAGGCCTGAATAAAAACAACATAAGTATAAATAAATCAAAATATCTTTACCTTCTGAGTTCTATATGTCAAGTGCTTGGTTGTTTGTAGCGGTCTTCGTCAGTGATTGAGAGTTTAAAAAATGGCTTAAGCCGATTTACATGTAATGGAACATCAAAGACGGAATGAACTGCTAGACCAGTTCGCTACATAGTTTTAATTTAGACACTTCTTTTCATTTCAACTTTTTACTCGGCCCGCCCGTAGGAGTTGACAGTTGGGCGCTGCCTCTTTTTGCACCGAGATAAGGTTTCGGCTCCGTTCTTATTTTTCATGTCGCAAATAACTTCGCATGCGTTATTATGCAAGATCAGTGTGAGCCTTGTTCTGAATTCTGCTTCCCCAAAAACAAGATGGCGGCGGGACAAGTCACTTCATTACTTGTGAATTGCCCTTATAAAAGCTAAAATGTTTGAAAGTTCGTAAAAAACTGTTGACTGTAGGTTGGGAAAATAAAAAATCACTGAACTATGTATGTGACTAGTGCATCACAAGAGATAATAACGGGGGGCCAAAGGCACTAGTTAATGACTAGTGCGCCTTTGACTTTCCAGGCAATGAAAGCCGCAGTATGACTAGTGCACCGATCAAAATATCTTACTCTTCACCAATCAAAGAAGAGTTTGACTAGTGCACAAAGCACAACAATAAATTGTCTGTGCACTGATACCTGCACAGGTGAAAAAACTGGTAGTGAGGGGAGAGAGAGATGCAGGTTTTGTCAAAAGAGGTAAAAAGAATTTTTATCAGCCCCTTAGAAAAAAGAAAAATTCACTCTGAATCAGGGGAACAGATTCAGAAACAAATTACAAAACACTGCAAAACAATAAAATGTTATATTTTGTACTTAAAAAGGCTAAAAATGTTGGCAGAATTTGAAAGTCATAACGTTTTCGACTTCAGATGACCACAGCGTCGAAAACGTTTATAACTTTTAAATTCTGCCAACAGTTTTAGCTTTTTTAAGTATAAATTATAACCTTTTAGCGAAACCATGTGTCAATATCTAATTTAATATCAAAGATTTTTACTGCCAATAACGCTATTAAAACCACTTAAAGTTTAAGATTTAAGCAGTTCGGCGCTTTCAATTTTAAATAAATAGCAAACTTGCCAATCGCACTTCCAGTTATAAACTTCTACATAAATTATGTAACTATGAACTAACGTCGATGTAGAAGGCCGAACAAACATCTGGGATTATCAGAACTGGTCAATCGCAGGACCATTTTGAGTTTTTTGATAACGCCATCAATTTTGTGTCTGCCTGTAACTTATTGATTCAGTTTCTTTACACTCAGTTTTTAAAGTTACATGTCCTCGTTTAATACTAGAAATGGTTTTCTTTACAATTTTGTGGTTCAGACATTTAAAAAAAAGCCACCACGGTTAGTAATCCACGGCTTCTGTTAACTTTTGTTGTATTTCACGATATTTCCGGACTTCATGTGAGGTCCAAGTGACCGGCGTTTACATTGTGTATTCTTTTTGTTAAGAACCTTGTTTATAATTTAAGCTAATATATGAGAACAACCAGATACTCCGGTCTTAAATTTACTTATACCGTGCGGGTGAAATACCAGACAATGCACAACAAAGGAGGAAATAGCTTTTCCTTCCCAAGAAACTAAAATTAGAAACAGACTTTGTGAAGTAAATAAAAGTGCTGAAAACTTTATTTTCTTTAACATCATTGCCGTATGACAAGTACTTGTCAAAATGTTCTAAAGTAGAAAGTATTGCAAACAGAACTGGGTTTTAACGGTCAGTACCGAAAATGATAAGATCGTCAAACATTCAGCAAAACTTGGCAAAATGTTTTAGGTTTCAGAACGCCGCGGTTCACTATTTTTTTTAAGAGGTTCTTAGTTATTTGTTTTTCAAATGTCAAGTTGGTGTCCATTTTGTTTGCAAAAACGCGTGCATGATAAATTTTTGATTGCGAGCAGTCTCTTTCTGTCCTCATAACCAGTCGAGGAAACAAAAAAAGGGGGGAGAATTTTTGTTGCTTCGCCGCTGTTTTTGTGTGTTTCCTCGTAGGATTTTGAGGAACAGAACTTTGAACCCTTCTCGCAGACGCAGTCTAGAAAATTTTTTCTTCAATCAAAGAAGAGGTACTTTCACTTATATAGTCTATGAAACTGTATTCCTCTTTTGCTCTGTTGAAATTCTTTATCATGATTATCAAACTCCGCGGTTTATGCTGAAACATCAGCTCACTGACTACGCGCGACACCGTAACCTCCTCGCAAGATGTGCGGCAAACATCGGTACCCCGCACAGACTCTAGTACACATTCAAAAGAGTCATGTCAAGAGATTGTAGTACATTGTCAACGTTTTAACTACACTGACGTTGCTGGACTAGTTACTTTAAAACAACTACAAATGTCAAGGTAACAGGTATGTTTCTCACACTGAGCAGGCATTCAGTTATTAAAAATCTTAGTTAGCAAGCTTCATGCCCTAGCTGTAATAACGCTTTTCAGAGACTATATGTACACTGGTGCAACATTTATCTGGGAGTTTTCTTTAACAAGGAAGAAAAGATTGAAGAAGAAATCTTTTATGAAAATTCAAATGTAGGTAGTCCAAAAAACGTTCAAGAAGCAGTGTTCCGATCGGTTTTTTTTTTAAAAATTGAGATATACATATAGCATTTCATTATACGATTGGCGCACAGCAGTGACAACCACACCAAATGACGCGAACAAATATCCTGCGTTATTTTTAAAACAAGACACACACGGTTAAACCGGTTTTTGAAATAGGCTGCCGGCAATGTAGTTTAATAGATCAGATTATTTTGTATGGAATTACTGGAAGCAGAGAAGGAGAAGAGATTTAAATTTTGAGTTATTTCTCGATTTCATCGATGTTCAGCCAATCCAGCCAGTTCAGCTTCGATTCAGTTTGTGAAGAACAGCAACTAGCATTTGGCAATTGCCAATTACAACGCAGTTAAAGAAACCAATTCTGAACTGTATGGAACCACTGGTTTCAGTGAAGTGAGCGGACTTAAACTTATGAAAGACCATAAATTCTCCAAAATGTGACGACTTTAAAACTTACAATAAAACTTACTGAGTGAGAGGCACTCGGGCACTCAACCTCCGGGGCACCGAGATTCCCCTAAAGTATTTTTTCCCACCATTAAATAAATCAAGCCAAGACTGTTGGGTGTTAAACTACTCATTGGACTAATTTGTTGAACACTTTTGTCTCCCTTTCAGGAAAAGGGGAGAGTTTAAAACCCCGTGTCCTTAGTTTTTTCTTTATCATTATTAAGGTTTTCTTCGAACTTCCTCGGTGAAGTGTTTCAATATTTTGTGTACAGGCAAATTTGATATCCACAATTTCAATAGGAGAGAAAAAAAGGGGGTGAACGAGCTAGTTTTTCCGTAGTATTAAAGTATGTTGCTTTCATTGTTAATAAATATTGCAGCTTCTGGTTAGTAAAGTTGAAGCGTTCATCATCAAATTGAAAGTGGGTTTTAGCGTGTTGCCAAATTTAAAAAAAATTCACCGAAGGGAACTGGAGAAACAGGGATAAGAAAATTGCCAATAAAATTGCAAAATCCAGATTTTGTAAGATTAAGAACTGTGCGTGCGACAAGTATCACGGCGCCCTAGAAATCGAGCTGCGGTGCGCGCGCACAAAGACTATAAAAACAATATCGAGCCACCTTAGGATCTGTAAACGATACACCATATAATCATTGATTCAAAACTGCAATAAACAAAATGTGTCTTCCGGTAAAATAAAGACCTTGTTAGACGGCAGACCAGCCGATATGGCTGGGTATTTTTACTCGTCGAGTTGTATTTTGGCTCACCTGAAGACTTGCCGACTCGTATAAAAACCAAGCCATATTGACCGGTAAACAGTCTAATAAGAAATATTTTTATGTAGATTGGCCTCAACCAACGCTGCGAAAGTCCAATATGACATACATGTCATTCTAAGAATCTCACGTATGTTGCACCCCCAAAGTCTCATGAAGAATACGCCGAAAGTTAAAAATGGCACAATAATGATAGTAGCAATAAAATAAATAAGATAATTGGTCAGGAAACCCCGAATGACCACGTACGATTTTTAAGGAGTTCCTCGCTGTTGCTTGAGGCAGAGGATCAAACTGTGTTTAGTATGCCAAGCTGGTTTCGCTTACGGACTCATTGTCATTTGCTTTCAAGGAGATTATATATAATGAGTGTTTCACTAGAGGTAAAACTTAATTATATAGCAACAAACTGACAAACCATAAGTTCCGACAAGCATTTATTGGTCGCGTAAAAGGAAATACACTCATGTGTGTACTGCACATTTCCACGGTGTATGAAAAAATTAGTAAGAAGAATTATGAACGGCACATAAATTAACACTGTCTCCAACTGAGCAGACGTTTCACGTTTGAAAAGCTATTAGGCTTTGAGCATTTTCCAGTCTATCAATCTATGAAGCCATGAGATTTTTTTAGGTTCTTTCAAGAGGAGTCAAAATGTAACTGCTGTAGGCCACCCAATTACTCTGTCGGGAACTAATCTGCAGTCTATCACGACTTTCGGTCCTTTCACGAGCCGATTCTTTACGTTTATAGGTCTTTGTAAAGCCGTTTCAATTGTGGAAAATACACGGATAAAAATTGATCATTTCTTTGTTCACAAATTACGCAACAGCTTTAGTTTTGCCTAAAGAAGCCGACTCGGGTCACAAAATACCTTTGTTAATTCTGCTGTTTTTATTACCGTGAAGCATAGGCATCAATTTTTGCCTCACAAATTCAGTCATGACATCGAATTAAAATTTTCCAAAAAGAGTTTACATAAAGATAATGTAGTCTTTGGGCCAGTTAATGAGTTATTTAAACGAAGGCTAAACCTGAGCCAGTGTTTATCTTTTGTTCACAGGTATTGTGAACAATAGTTAGGCATTGGTTAAAGCTTGAACTTCCTTCAAACAACTGACCCTTTGTGTTTTACAAGAACGTCTATTTTTGCCTGAAGAAAACCGACACAGTGTACAATATACTTTCGTAAGTGAGGCGTTTATTCGGTCGAAACATCAAGCTGAAGCTTTTCACAAAGAGTACTTAGAGGAACGCAATCTTTTTGTTTTATAACAACGTCTGTTTTTGCCTTAACTAAACCGCACCGACGTGTCAGCTACATATATTCCCATGAATATCAGTTTCACTCAGCAAATCCTTCGGTCGTACTGATCAAATGAAAACTTTTTCTCAGACTGCTTATGAGGAGACACGTTTTAAGGAAGATGACATTTTCTCCGCCTCTTTTCTGGATGTCAGCCTGTATTGTCCTCAAAAGTGCTCTTGATGTCTTTTGTTAAACTATCGTGTCTGTAAAAATACACCCAACTGCTGTTTCCCGAACAAATAGCAAATGTAAAATTCACCGCTTTCTCACGGTATTTGTTAATTTAACAGCGGTTTACCGTTCAAACTGCAAAATTTTGTGAAATAGATATGATGACGGTTCCAGCCCGAGGTATGTTTCTCACCATGTCACTTGAACTTTTACTTTTTTCGAGCTTCTGAGTTCTTATAACATCAGTAAACCAAAACTTTACAAAATGAAAAGAGTGTGATTATTTTAACAATAATAACTTACAACCATAGAATAGTAACATTAAAAATTTCGCATATTTTTTCATGCACATTGAAAATTTTACCGTGGCTGGTGTGGTCGTCTGTACTAAAATACAAGTAATTACTAACGGATCTCATCGTATTACTACTCAAATACTTCTCTCCGTGCTAAAATGGTCCATTTAGAACCCACATTGTTTCTTATTTGGTACTTGAACTTCCTGTATCGAAACAAAACGACAAACATGCCACCCTACTTCAAAACTCACGACGGACAATTTACAGGAAATCTGGAGAGTTTTCAGTTAAGTGGATAGACTGATCGACTCTTAAAAGCTGTTTCAAGTATTTTACAACAAGCCACAAAGCTATAACAGCAACCAAATTTATTTCAATGTAAAACAACAAAATAAGCAAGTTGACAAAATTGTAACCACAAACTTTGCTAAAAATATCGTTACATTCATCAACCAGAAAGATCTGCTCAATACAATTCTCTTGATCTCGCAGTAATTCGAGCAAGTTGTGGACTCGTTCCTTTATTTCCTTTCAACCTGCTTTCCCCTACAAAACAACCTTATTCCCCTGCTTCAGAAAAAACGACAGTTTGAGTTTATTTTTACGTATTACATGCCAAATCTCAGCCCCCTTAACGTCCTGAGGTTTGGCACGCACTCATCCGATTCTGAATTCAAAAAAGTGGAAGTTGTTTACATATTCTGTAGTAAAGGGACGGAGCTTAAAACAAGATTTCTTTGGTCAGTTCGTTTTATTAGTAAATACAGTTTGCATAATTTGAGTCTCAATTGTTCTTCGGCACTGTCATAAAAGTTTTTAGTTTAGTTTTTAAAAACGTATGCGGTACAGTTTTAATTTTCCTTTCTGCTCCCTCAAGGTTTCTAACTGCAGAAAAGCCTTCAAAGAAACGCCACATGTCATTATATAATGATGTAATACATGTGTTATTGTTTTTCGTTAAAACCTTTCAGTTACATTTGAATCTGAAGCCGAGCCTCACTGTTCTTAGCTTGTTCTTAATTTTTGGGCGAATTTTAGCCTCGCTTTTCTAATAAAATTGTTGTCATATAAACTTACAAGAAAAGCGCATATTTCGTGGGTAGGCTGTATAATTGGTAACAAACAGTGTGCCATAGTTTTCTAAGCTTTCTGTTTGTCGCCAGTGAACCTACAATTTTGTGCAAGCAAAACTGATAACAGTTAAACCGGCTGAGTTCGTAAATGATGAAGTTCATGGTATTTTTCCCAGTTTTTTTTTCACTTACTAGTATTTTCAAAGTATACTGATAAAATACTGACTTAATTTTCTAGGAGAAGATCCCTTCTTAAATTATATTTAAAGTTGGTCTAAAAAGTTGGAGTGCGTTTTAAGGATCTAAGCCAGAGTTGAGTCTCAAGGTTCGGGGTTTGACTTTTGTCTGAATGACGCGTGTAGCTCTCGATTTTACGAGTTTCCATCTTCTGACTTCCGTAGTGCGCGTAAGTTCTCCCAAAACCTTTCAACACCAAACAAAAACTGAAATATGGCTTCATTCTATGTACCATTGAAACAAACAGCAGTTTAGAGTTATTCTGTAAAACCGTGCTCAACTGAGGGGATTCAACTAGCTTTCGTGTTTCCAATTGAAACAATTATCCTGCATAGTATGAAGGCGGATTGCTTCAAATATCATTTTCTTGTTTCAAACAGTTTATCACCTTTCATAGTGCAACACAATGACTAACTGACACTTAAAAATAATTGACAAGTCCGGCTGCCGCGCAGGCTACACAATGACCCACAGCAACGACGGAGTAATAACCGCAAACTCTAAGTACAAGTGGTGAAAACATGTGAGGTATGAATATAAAAGCTAAACGTGGTCCTAAGGCGTGATTCCTTGTACTGAATTGTTCAATTCAGGTCTATGTCACTAACCTGTGTCCGCCAATGTGACATTTTTAAATAACCTAATCCTTTTAAAACATTTCTCGGTTACTCTAGATCGGGGGGTTTAAATTTGAGTATGATGCATGCCGTCAGAGGCTCAAAATGCTACCAATGTGTTGTTAACCGCGAATAGCAGTCTACGTTATCACGGTCAGGCGGCGAAAACCCATCAAAAAGCAAAGCAGAAAGCTCACCAGAGAACGTAAAGGCGCTTAGACTGAGTTTATACACTGACCAGTACTTCTTCCTTTGTGCTCTTCGTGATTTGAAAAATTTGATTCTTGGGGGGTGGTAGGGGGTGGTTATTAAGCCCTCCCATATTAGCAGGGGCTGGGATGCTTGTGGTACCATCTTAGAGGTTTAAATCCCGGGTTTTGGTACCACGTAGGGTGTTTTTTTTTGGGGGGGGGGGCTCCCGTACTTGACCTGACGGGGATGATCGTCGTAACTTTTAGGGGTTAAAATTGCGATTCTGGTAGCTCTTAGGGTGTCTCGGGAAGAAAATGGGGAAATGGTAATTTTTACGACTTCCTCATGAATACTGCACGGAAGTTCTGTCAGTTTTATTGTTCATATTTTTTAGGACTTCCTCATGAATACTTCACGGAATTTCTGTCAGCTTTATTGTTCATATCGAATAAGTAACTAAACAAACAAGTCTGTGGTAACTTTTAGGGGGTAAAATTTGCAGGGGCCACATCCTAGTCCCCCGGAGCGCAGCAAAGAGCGAAGAAAAAACGGGGCCAGAACTGGAATAAGGCCAATAAATGTGGGAAGACCTTGTCTCACAAATTCAAATTGATCATGAAGACAAGGAAGTTGGGAACAATGCATCATAATGGAGCAATCATTGAATTACTGAATTCGATCCGTTAGTTCTCTATATCTTGTCTGTCACCCTTTATATCTGTCTCAATACTTGTTTATCCAAACCGTTAAAGCTTTCTTAAGCCTTCTTAGTCTTTTACTTTTTTTGATTGTTCCAGGCTTCAACTAATGGCTTATAACGTTATCCAAGTGGCGGCAACCCTTGCCGGCACCTTTTCACAGTTGGTTAGTTGTTATTCTTGGTAATTCTGCCTCCGCGCCAGATTTACTCGGAAACACGCTCGTTATAAGCATTAGTCTAACATCAACAAGGACAGTCAACTTTGTTGTTCGTTCAGAACTAAGTTGAATTGACTGACTCCAGATCTCTCATTTTGCGATTTCCGTTTTTTTTCAAGACGCCCAATCGATTCTCAAACTCTTCTTTTCTTACCTTGCTTATTTGTGCTTACTTGCACACGTGCGTTCATGAAGTACAATGTCATAAGAAACTGGTTGCTTGGAGTCTCCAATTGCAAAACTTCCTGGGAAGTAAATTGTTCACAATAAGGCAAATCAGAATTAATCCGAGATATAAGTAGAGTCTAAAGCCTCTTATCACAGAAAGTAATCCCTCACCCCGCAGACGAAGCATTTTGTCGGTGCCCAGACTAGTACTACATTTAATCAGTACAGCCGTTTGTAGTCCATGACACAAATCGAATCTGTTCCCTCAACGCTATTAGTGTATCTGTATTCACTTCCAAAGTCAAAGCTTTTCTTCTGGCATAATGAGTGTTTTATCTGCAGTTTATGTGTGTTTGCATTCATTTTCGCTTTTTTTTCAATAGTGCTTTTTTCTGTTTTTCTGCTTCGCTTTGCTGTTTTTATCATAAAATAAGTATATCGTTTAATTCTCCTTGACAGTTTAATACTATTTTAAATCATTGATGTAAATTCAGGAAGTTCTATCCTAAAAGCCTATGGCTTCTTCGATCTTCTTTACCATATATGCGTAGGTGAATAAATGTTTACTTATTTTGGCAAAACAAACAAACAAACAAATTGAAACTGAATCGCAATACTCAAATACTCTAAAGAAAGAAGAGAGTTTAATCAGGCCAACTTTATATTGCTTCGTATTTGATTATTCTAAACCAGTATTCCAGTAATTTGCTCTCCTATAATGTGAAAGGGACTCGCTACCAAAATAAACTGGAAAATCCGCCTGAAGAAAACTTAAACCAACATTTATCGCAATAACTTCCCCTACAGTTAATGCGGAAGATAGCTTTAAAAACCTATTATCGAGAGTACTGATATAGTGTGAGTTCCTCTCCACCCAAAAGGCTGAAATGGCTTTTTAATTTGGCTACTATAAATAGTAAACATCCCGACGGTCAGGGCCATACATGACGTCATGACAGGGACAAGCCAGTTGACCCAAGCCCGGCGGTACCAAAACCGCGATCGTCATTGTGTCTCGGTTTAACCCCACTTTGAGCCCAGGCTCCTGTCGGGTATGTGCGGAAGAGCCAGGGGTCTAAGTATTAGGTATGGCAGACGTTGAACATAAGGATCAGGCCCGTAGGCAGGGGGAGTGCGCGGGGTGCGCACGCACCCCCCCCCCCCCAAGAGCCAAAAAGGTCCGCCTGATGGGACTCTAAAAGATTTAAAACAATACATTAACAAATCGGTGATGGTGGGATTGACAAATTCAATGCTTTTCCAGCAGTTTGAAGACCTCAATTTACTAATTGTTTTCCGGGGGAGCACACCCTCGGATCCCCAAAAAACCAAGCAGAGTGTCCCATCGTTCCGAATTTGGTGAGAATATCTTGATTTCACTTGAGAATCCCGAATCGCGACTCGACTTCAGTCGGGAAAAGAGTATCCTAAATTTGCAGAGCAGCTCTCACAGAGCGATATGTTTTGCTTAACTATCATAATATTTGTCCGCTTAACTTGGATACCCAAATGAATTCCGAGTTGCAGTCTTAATAAGGATCACCGTGCACTTTTTGGTCTTTCGTAAGAAACTAGTATCGTATTTTGCAAGCATTAAAAGGGGTGTGACAACAACTACCAATTTTGAAAATATAGCTGATGACAACGCTGTTTTTTGTCAAAGTAAAGAAGAAAATAATCATTTTTAAGAACCTCTTTTGACACAAACATCGGCCTGAGAGTGCTGGAAATGGCGTTTTAAATGTAAGTATTTTAGGTTTAAAAATTTTACTGGGGGAGCATGCACCAGACCCCCCTAGCGTCTCGCACCTTCGGCGCTCGTTGAGGTCTCCCGTACCACTATACATCGTCCTGAGTAATTTGGGTTTAATTGTCCTTTATAGGCCGTTGGACAGTCTACGCTGTGTCTCTTGGGAACTAACATGGCGTATCATTCAAACGTTTATATTTTGGTCCCTGTTCTTGAGGTACGCATCCCCCCCCCCCCCTACAAAAAATCCTGGCTACGGGCCTGAGGATACGCGTAACGTTTTATGCAACTGGGGAGTAAAGTTAATTTTGATGCGCAAAACTTGTCAAGCGTGGTTGGGACATTTACCATTCTAACTCTGACGTTTTCCCATTCTATGACGGTGACCCCAGTCTCAGTAGCAACTTGAAAAGGGCCTAGAGCCTGATAGGATATGTCGTACCACATATATGCCTGGGGCCCAGAGAGATTAGATAAAATAGGGCAAAGTGCCCAATGAGAAAGGACAGGAACCCATCAAGAGGAGCCTTTATCTCCTGCGCTAAGCCTTGGAGTCAACCCTTTTCCGAGTAACGGCTCTTAGGGGCGGTTTCGCACGAACAAAAGTTCAAAGAACCAATCAAAGCTACTCGGGAAAGGGTTGACTCAAGAAATAATGGAGGTAGAGGCTCCTATTGAGGGGCTCCTGGATAGGATAAGGGACCCAAAAAGAAAAGATACTGGCCACGGTAGAATAGAATATAGGGTCCGATAGGATCAGGATACACATTTACATTTGCATTATTAACTTCCCAAATATGTCCTATTCGGGTGTTAGGAAAGTAATGGCCATGTCAGCAGACGAACCAAATACATGTATTAAGTTAAACATCTGGTAAAAGGGAAAGTAGTTAAACATTGAGTGGAATGTTTATAAATGAATAAGTAAATGAATGAATGATTGATTGATTAAGTATTCAAAAACCATTTTACTTTAAAATGAACGATTAATTAATGATTGATTGCTAAATTAGTCAATGACAATGATCAGAGAACACAGACAGTTTGGATTGGGTAAACAGTTTATATAAACTAGTAAATTTACTCTGAAAACCCCACATGGGAGAATGAATTAAACATTACATCATATCATAAACAAGAAGAAAAACATGAAAACACCCAGGCAATAGTTAGGTACCGTGCCTTACACAAGTCTTTCTCGCCCATTTCAATGCTATTGGGTAGACTTCTCCATTCACTTTTAAATATTCTTAACGAAAAGCTAAATTTGTATGTGTCTGACTGGGGTTGGGTTGTGAAAACTTAGTTATAACCCTATCTAAACCAGGGAACACTTTTCCACTTGTACATTTGTGTTTTAAAAAATGTTAACTCTTCAACACTTTGCAGCAGAGTGTGCATGATGGTCCTCAAACATTTTGGTGCATGTATTATTTTTCATTGGCGGATTTTTTGCTATGCATGCACTGTAACCATATTGATAGGCACTTTTTTGTTGGTTTAAGTTTTCTGCTCGTAAAGGGCATAGTTTTAATACAAAAGTGCGTTTTTATTTTAATAGATAAATAGAGATAGCAGTTGTCTCCGGTCAGCATATTTGTGAGTAGTGACGTGAAGTGAAGTGAAGTAAAATGGTTTATTCATAATCTAAAATTTGCAGCCAAAGGCTGAATTAAAGAAGACCTGAGAACTACAATTCTCTTGATTTGAATCCATTTATTTTAACATTTGTTTTAAGTCAGTAGGTAAACAGTAGTTAAATATTGAAATGTTTGTTACAATTCTACAAGAAAATATAACAAATACCCAGTCAAGTGACGCCACATGGTTAACTATTTATTGCACAACACATTTTTGGAAAGTTTTAACCAATGACTACATGAAAAGAAGCTCCGTAGGCGTAGCTCAAAGAAGTCGTGAGCAATCACCAAATAAGCTTGTGATGGCACAATCACGACATCATAGCAAAATTAGTAGCCACTGCCGTCAAAAACTGGCTTCCTGATCCTTCGTTTAGCAAATCCAAAGGTTTTATTGGTATTGCTCTTGATGAGTTGAGTATGTGCGTATTCCAGCTCCGTCAGTGTTATTCCCAAGTACGGTGCATGATTGACAACTTTGAGTGTCTGGCCCAGCATGGAGAGGGGGTATAGTGTGCTGGTGGCTCTTTGACGGATAAAATTCCATCTGCCATTTTTTGGCCAATGTAACTAGATTGTAGAGGTTTTCTTAAGGCTGATCGCATCACTGATATTACACACAGGGCCGTAAGGAAGTGCGTAATCAGCAAGGAGCTTCAGATTATTAGATAAACCATTTTCCTTATCATTAATGTACAGGTGAAAACAGAGGGGCCCAGTACACTGCGGTGACCTGGTGGGCTTGGATAAGATGAGGGTAAGTGCCTCATGCTAGGATAGGGTAGTCTGCTCTGACGAAGGGCTAACGTTCGAAACGTCAGCTAAACACTATACCCCCAGGCGAAAAACATACCATATCAACTTTTGTTGATCAAACCCATTTATTTAGGATGGGATATGGTCTGATGGGATATGCATGAAAGTATCAGAAAAGATAGGGGAAGATGAGGTCCAATAGCATGTAATACGATAGGGTCCGATAGGATTAGATGTAGGGCCTATGAGGACAGAAAAGAGTCCGACATGAGAGCATAGGGCCCGATAGGGTAGCACGGGATAGGGCCAAATAGGTAGGATATAGGTCCTAAGAGGGCGGTCCGATAAGATAGGATAGGGTCCGATAGAATAGCATGGGATAGGGCCAAGTTAGTAGAATACAGGGCCTAAGAGGGTAGTCCGAAAGGATACGATAGGGCTCGATAAGAATAGATGCAGGGCCTGAGAGGACAGAAAATAGTCCGACATAAGAGGATAGGGCCCGATAGGATACTGATGGAATAGGGCCGAATCGGTGAGATGCAGGACCTAAGAGTGCAGTCCGATAGGATAGAATGGGGCCCGGTAGGACAGCACGGGATAGGGCCTAGTTGGTAGGATATAGAGCCTAAGAGGGCAATCCGACATGAATGCATAGGGTCCGATAGGATAGCACGGGATAGAGCCGAATCGGAGGGATACAGTGCCTAAAAGGGCAGTTCGATAGGATAGGATATGGTCCGATAGAATGGCATGGAATAGGGCCAAGTTGGTAGGATACAGGGCCTAAGAGGGCAGTCCGATAGAATAGGATATGGTCCGATGGGATTAGATGTAGGGCCTAAGAGGACAAAAAAGAGTCCGACATGAGAGCATAGGGTCCGATAGAATAGCACGGGATAGAGCCGAATCGGAAGGATGCAGAGCCTAAGAGGGCAGTCCGATAAGATAGGATAGCACCCGATAGGATAGCATTGGATAGGGCCGAATCGGAAGGATACAGGGCCTAAGAAGGTAGTCCGATAGGATAGGATAGCGCCCGTTAGGATAGGATAGCGCCCGTTAGGATAGCCCGGGATAGGGCTGAGTTGGAAGAATACAGGGCCTAAGAGAGCAGTCGGATAGGATAGGATGGGGTCCGATAGGGTAGCATGAAATAGGGCCGAATCGGAAGGATACAGAGCCTAAGAGGGCAGTCCGATAGAATAGGATGGGGTCCGATAGGATAGCACGGGATAAAATGGCCTAGTTGGTAGGATACAGGGCCTAAGAGGGCAGTACGATAGCGCCCGATAGGATGGCAAGAGATAGGGTGGAGTTGGAAGAATACAGGGCCTAAGAGGGCAGTCCGATAGGATAGGATAGCGCCCGAAAGGGTAGCACGGGATAGGGCGGAGTTGGTAGAATACAGGGCCTAAGAAGGCAGTCCGATAGGATAGGATAGCGCCCGATAGGGTAGCATGGGATAGGGCCGAATCGGAAGGATACAGGGCCTAAGAAGGCAGTCCGATAGGATAGGATAGCGCCCGATAGGGTAGCATGGGATAGGGCCGAATCGGAAGGATACAGGGCCTAAGAAGGCAGTCCGATAGGATAGGATAGCGCCTGACAGGATAGCCCGGGATAGGGCTGAGTTGGAAGAATACAGGGCCTAAGAGGGTAGTCCGATAGGATAGGATAGGGTCCGATAGGGTAGCATGGGATAGGGCCAAGTTGGTAGGACACAGGGCCTAAGAGGGCAGTCCGATAGAATAGGATATGGTCCAATGGGATTAGATGCAGGGTCTAAGAGGAGAGAAAATAGTCCGACATGAGAGCATAGGTCCGATAGAATAGCATGGGATAGGGCCGAATCGGTAGGATATAGATTCTAAAAGGCAGTCCGATAGGATAATAGCGCCCGATAGGATAGAATAGGGTCCAATAGGGTAAGATAGGGCCCAATAGGATATGAAACAGGGTTTGAGAGGACAGAAGAGAGTCCGATAGGATAGGATAGGGTATGCCGGATAGGGTAGGATAAGACAGGGCCCTATAGGATATGATACAGGGCCCGAGAGGACAGAAGAGAGTCCGATAGGATAGGATAGGGCCTAATCAGACACGATACATGGTCTTAGAGAACAGAATAGAGTCCGATAGGATAGGATAGGGTCTGATAGGGTCGGATAGGATAAGATAGGGCTCAATACGATATGATAGAGGGTCATAAGGGACAGAAGAGAGTCCGATAGAATAGGATAGGGCCCAATAGGATATGATACAGGGTCTGAGAGGACAAAAGTTATGCGTATTGGTTTTATAAAGACAAATTTCCATTCAATTTCAGTCCATGTTATCTTTTTATTAAAGTTATACGCAATTTGTTTAAAAGCTTCTAGCGCCAGACAGCATGATAGTTTTAAACATCAACTAAAGCAAAATACCAAAGCTAACAAGCTAGTGAAACACACCGCAAGAGAAAGTCTTGCACTGATACCACGTGGCTTTGTGTCGTTGTTGTACCGTAAAGCCTGGTTTTCACTAGCGAGCAAGACTGAACAAGCGCTTATCAATCTAGCGAGTATTTTGGCAAGCATTATCTCATAGAATTTGGCTCTTCTAGTGGTGAAAATTTATCACGCGAAAGCATTGGAAAGTTTTACCCTGTGGTGGCAGGGTCACCCTTTCCTTCACAAGATTACTTGTTTTAACTGGCAGGCAAGTTTTCGACCGTGGATAGGCGGGATAATACCTCACCTACCTGGGGTCCCCCACTTCCTGTAAACAGGCCCTAAAAGAAAAGTTGACAGAACAAATTCGTTCAAAGAACTGTGTTTTTCAGGAACGAATTCAGAGCAGTGGCAGGCCATTTGAAACTTTGAATAACCTTGAGGACCTGCATGAGTTCTATGAACGACACCATAGTATCGGCGTTTCTTGCGAAATCGACTAGTTAAGTTAGCTGCCGGATGAAAATTAGACTATGATTAACAACTGAAATTTGTTTAGTTTGCCGAACCTCCCCCCCCCCCAAAAAAAAAACCCAAACCCGCGACGGTTCTTTTTGACATTGCACATGAAACATGCGTTCATCTATACACCGGCTACCAAACAAATCTTACTGTGTCTACTTAATCGCTGTTTATTGTCTTACTTAAAAATTCTGAAATACAGTTTAAAAAATGCTCATTCCACTGGCTTTATCTCTTGTGAAAAACTATCTCCGGACAGAGGTAGGGTGTAAAAAATGGCATTCCTTTTGTTTTCACCCTCACAGGCCCGTCTGGATCTACCAGTTCGAGTGTATATGCTTGAAGAGCAGACACGACCATCACACGAGTGATAGACAGCGCGTAACGGAACCCCAGACATTTTCTGGGTCCCATACCGAAACGGAAGAAAGAGCAAAGCACTTGGCGGGCTTCCTTGTCGAATCTTTCCGGATTAAATTCGTCTGGGTTCTTCCAGTACTTCTCGCTGAAGTTGAGGGAGTGAGTATCTACGGAGACTGGAGTCTGGTGAGAGAAAGACGTTCTATTAACAATACCATATTAACATGGACGGTTCTATAGTGATTTTGTATAAGGAAAAACTGATTGATTCGCACTTTGATCGGCTGGGTACGCGAGTTATATAAATTAACATTGGATACACGCTTTTTTTATAAGAATAATTTTTTAAGAACAACGAGGCTCAAATTTTTTTTGCTCAAAAATTAAGAAAGATCTTAGAACAACTGAGGCTCGACTTTAGCTGCAAGTTTATCTGCAATTATTTTTATTGGAAAACACAACACATCACGTCATTACATTGGCGTTTCACTGCAGGTCTTTCTGTATTTGGAAACACTAAGTGAACGGAGAAAAGAATCACATCTGTTCCGCACGTATTTATGACACGATTGACATGAAGGAAACAAGAAGAAACTAAAAACAATCGAAGCTCAAGTTGTTCAAAAACTTAAGAACAACGAGCCTCGGCCAAAATTTGCTGGTTCTTACAAGAAAAGCGTATACTAAATTATCACGTTAAGTACAACACTATTTTTGCTATAAGAATTGTTTTATAAAAATTCCAGACTCAAAAATTGCCAAAATATTAGCACTTTTTACTAAAAACATAAAATGAGGTTGAGAGCCCCGAAAAAAGCAAAGCTAAGAGCTACCAGTCTCATTCCAAGAACTTGACGTTCGTATATATATTGACTTGAATATGACAGTCAAAAAGTGAGTCAGGTGTTGTTAGCTATAAATCTAATTTTTCAGAAAAATTTGACGTTTGCAAACTTTTTCCTAACGCACGTCGACTTTTTGTCATATTTTAAACTGCAGAAATAAAAAACTCATCCGCTTGTTATGTTGAGTTATACAAGCACTTGAGAAGTCAAAATGGTCCACCTAAGAATTGTGAGGAAACACGAAGCGCAGCAAACTCGTCTCTCTTTTATTAGCAGTCCCTGAGTGCCTCTTCATCTCAACAAATGTATAGCGTGTGAACTAGTTTTCTTTTTCTCTTACATAACTTGTCTCTGACTTACAATCACAAGGTAGTCACCGGTTCCCACAAGGAATATTTTATTGAGTGCATATACACGAGTATTGAAGAAAAGATCTATAAACTGTTTTGCGTCAAAATAATGAGCATAAAAGCTCCCGAGGGGATGGACATTTCCCGCCACACCACCTCCCGCCCCTCCTTTGTGGAGCTCCCTATACCCTCCACCTTTTCCGATAATAATGGTGCAGAGGGAAAATGCAAGTACTGCAGAAACTCTCACCCCTTCTGGGATCTGATAACCGCCCATGTCTGTAACAGGTTTCACGGTTCTCTCGGGTAAGCTCAGCGCCAGAGCTGGGTGCATACGGGAACTCTCCTTCAGTACCATTTCCAAATATGGCAATCGCTTGTCTAAATCGCTGAAGGAGGACGGTTCTTGGCCCTGCAGCACCTGGTCTATTTCCCGTCTGAGCTTTTCCTGCACGGCTGGGTACTTGGCGATGTCCCCGAGAGCGAAGGAGGTTGCTGCATAGCTCACATCAATGTTCAACAGCAGGATTTCGTCGACAGACTGGAAGAGCTATGAAGATTTAAAGAAGTTCCATTTATCATGCAAGTCATTCGGAATATAACAAGGACGTACCTTAGAATTGCCAGTTTAACGCGGGCTGCGTAGTTCATAACTTTTGGTTAACCTGCACGCAAGAGCTCTACAGCTAGGCAAAAGTTAATTAAACCGTACCAAGTTAAATCAAACCAAACTGAAGCCTGTAGTAATTGTAACCATAGTCGGCCGCAAAAATGACAGGTTGGTCCAAAATTTTAAGGATATCATTTTTGGAAGCACTCTGTTGTTTTAGGATGGAACTTCGTGCTTCTCGGTGTATGTTCAGGGCATCAGTTTGAAACTTTTCCATGATTTGTACAAAGAAGAGAATATGAAAAAATAGCAGCCACTAAAGCGGAGATCAACTCGCCCAACTCAAGACACTTTCAAGGAGAACAAACCGTTAAACCAAGTTCAGTTTTGGGAAAGTTTATCGATGTTTCGAATTAATATGTCCACAGTATTTTTAGGGTATCAAATACAGGGAAAATCTAATCTGTTTTGAGCCTACATACCTCTTCTTCTCTCAGTTCCAGTGAGTTGCGTTTCACGTGCTCCATTAAAACAAAGAATAACCCATCGCCAGGATCCAAGCGGCCCTCTTGATACTCGGCAAACAGAGATCGGTTGAAATCCACCCAACGTTTGTTGAATGAGTGAGCCCTCGTGTTCACTTTGGTTGGTAGACTGGAGTAATACGGCAAGAAAGTTTCTCCGATGTTAAACAAACCGATGGTGTCTTCGAGCTGTTTTCCGATGTCCACAATCTTTTCAAAATACTTCTGCAGAACTTCATCTCCATATACAACATGAATGAGAGTTCGAAGAGTTACATTGCTCAGGCCTTCCCTCATCAGGTCAACCGGTTTACCGATACAGAGGCTCTGAAGGAAGGTCTTGCACTCTCGTCCGATTACAGGCAAAGCACTTGTCGCTGCACTAGCGGAGAAGAACTTTTCAAACGGCCCACGACATCTCTTCACTTCCTGGCGGCCGTGACTCGTGGCCAGACATTTACCAAAGACCTCTTTGAACACAGCGCCAAGACATGTCAGGTTTCGTTCGCGCTTGTGTGAATAGTGATCTGTGTAAAAACTGCGGATTGCTTCTGCATCAGACAAAACTCTGGAACAAAGAGGAATTAAAAAAATGTCAATCGGCTTTATCGGATAGAATGAAAGGGGGGGGGGGCGTAACAGTCTGGGAGACGTGAATATCTTACAATACAGAAAAATCTAAGTTATTAGTCATAGACTGATTTGGATCAGACCTGGAACTATTTTTTTGTGTTTTATAAAGGGTAGTGGTTGGGCCTACAGATGGAGGTAAACATAAAGCATCTAATGTAGATTAAGTTAGAAATTTCTCTAACTATACGTAAGGCTATTATTGAGATAAGAGTTTCTGTATACTGTATGGCCGGGTTTAGAACTGATTATCAGTGTGTGCGTGCAAGGTTAGCGCAGTTGGTAAAATTTCGTACTGCGAACCACGAGATCCCGGGCTCGATCCCAGGCCCCGGCGGTTGAGGGTTGAACTTTGGGCAACCTTCTTTTTGTCGAGTACTTTAGGGAGTCGCCCTCTACTATGAGAACGAAAGATCCCATTGGATAAAAACACAATACAAATAACCGAAACCCTAACTATTGAACTGACCATCCGTAAAGAACATACAATAGCGTATTGTTAAAAAGTGTCAGTTATTGTTACTGTTATTGTTCAATGACCAAAGGAATACTTCGTTCTCAGAGTAGAGCCTTACTGACTTTAGGCGGCATTGGTCAAATTTACTACAATACTATTTTGGGGGACTTGAAAGGACCTACACACTTCTCGAAAAGAGCAAGGTGGTGTGGGCCACATGGATGTAATTGGGGTACCCTCCATCAATGAAGTGTCTTTACTTTGTAACACTAAATAGACTTGTTCTTAGACAACTATGTTACTTTACGTAGCCAAATGTGTGGTTTGTTCAACAAAACTGACTGTGGGACGATCCAAAGCTATTCACTGGAGAGGTACATGTAAAAACTAAGTATAAATATTGTGTTACAACAACGACAACAACAAAAACAACAAAGTAACCACCACCACCACCACCACCAACACCCACAACAAAAACAACAACAACACCATTAACGACACTGAGCACAACAACAACAACCGGCCACCAACAACAGCTGCTGTAACAAAAGTGTGTTTGTTAATTAAGCATAACAAACAGAATAACTAACAAACACACGCAGTAGTGCAAAAATCATCGAAAATCGTAGAATAATGGTTTTCAAATCCTGAAACGCCAGTCTTGGCATTTGGGAAAACAATCTTAAGGTTGAAGAAAAGTTCTGGAATTTCAATCATTTTGCCCTTAGTCTGGTTCTTCCCATTTTAAATTAAGAATATCAAAACTGTAAAATATTTGGCAGAAAAGAAAATATGGCGGATAACAGCGGATAAAAGGATCTTTCTTACGGCATGGATAGGTTGTGGAATTACATTCTCATGTTTCTTTTTGAATCTTGCAACAAAATGTTGTTAATACTAGCTAAACAAGTGTAAATCGCAAACACTGATGTATATACCATGTTGACTGAATGGTAGAGTAACAGGAAAACGAAGGCAGACTAGGAGACAAATATATGCGTTATATATCTAGTCATAAGTACTTACACGACTGGAGTAAGACAGTGCCAGATATAATATATCGGTCCATGCTTTTGCGACAGCGCTCGTCCAAAGAAGTTGACCTGCGCCAGGTGGCCGTAGGGAAGGTTCGGGGGTTCCCCTCTCATGCGCTCACCTTTAGTGTTTCGCCATGGGACATACATGAAAACTAAAAAATTCTAAACACAGCATAAACAACCGGTTATTCAATTGTCCAACATATTACTAGTATACTGCGCGTGTATCACAACGGAACACCCATGCAATCAGTACACTCTCGGGGGTGGAAGTGGAATCTTTTCAGTATGATAGTTCGTTGTTCCCAGATATTTTTCGACCAATGATTCATGATTCATTTATAGAATTTTTTCATGATTCAATTTGTGTTATCATGAGACAAAACTCAAGATTCATTTTTTTAGCCCATGATTCATGGTTCACTGCCTGCGAGATGATGTGATTCATGATTCCTTCACTTTTTTTAGCCGTGATTCATGATTCAAGATTCCACTTCCAACCCCGATACACTCACTTTTCGCACTGAACCAAGGTCGAAACACCATTTTCCAGTGTCAGTGAAACAAAAAGCTGTCCGGTAGCGTTCCAAACCTTCGCCATTTTAACTGGCCAAATGTTAACAAAATTTGTCGTTCGGCTTATGGGCTCGTTTTGTTGGTTCTCTAAATACTTTACACGATTCCACAATAGCACAATTCCCGCACCTATGAACTGTTTTAACGTTTTGTAGCGTGTTGTGACTTTGAACAATTCTGTGTTCCTATTTGCCAAATTTTCCCAAACTATGCTTTACCTGTATTTTTACGGTGAGAAACGGTAATGTAATGATTTTGTGAAGTATGCCACCTTTAAAGATTAAACATTAAAACATTTTAATTTAAAAAAAAACATTAGAATGTTTTGTGAAGTACAAGTATCCATACGAGTTCAAAACCATTTCTTAAAGGGCAAAATATCCGCGACGATAAAATGAACGATTGGGCAAATGACCAAATGTGAACCACGAATACGCAACACCCAGCTGATCTGGCTCCATGACGTCACGGGAAAAACCTGTTATCATCGCGCTTAAATGCAAGATTGAGCCGAATCAACTGTAAATAAACCGAAATAAACAACAACCGACACGGTAGCCATATTTGTTCGTTCTCGTTAACTTTGACCGCGCACAGAAAAGCATGCTTTGGGGACTGGAAATGACAACAAGTTTCAGCTTTCCGCTTTCTCGCACCTGATTGGCTAGTTTCATAGTCTCAGATCAGCTGGACGTTATGACTAAGGCCCTGTTCATATGGAGGTGGGCCAGCCTGGTAGGTGGGACAGCCCACCAGGTGGGACGAGTTTTTTCGCGCGTTCACATGGGAAAATTTCGTCCTGGCCGCTGGGATGTGTTTTGTCACGTAATCACTGGCGCGCGAATATTCAAACGTGACCGCATTTATTCTGGTCAGCAAACTCGTTTCAGCATGCGCAGTTGGCAATTTTTCATCACGGTAGGTGGGATGGGCTGTTCATATGGGACAGCGGGCTGGTGCGGCGCCAATCTGTCTGGCCCGGTAGCTTGGATCTCGGGAGCCTTGTACCGGGATCCCACCGAGCGGGCCAGCTCGCCTCCTCCTATGAACGGAACAATGTTTTTGTATGGATAGTAGGCGTTCAGCGGGATCTCGCCCAAGCGGGCCATCCCATCTGCCGGGCCCATATGAACAGGCCCTAAATGAGAACGATTTTTTCTAAAGATCTGATGATTTATATAGGCCAATCAAATACAAGCAGTAAACGAATCAGCCAATAAGTGCAACGCAACCGTCAGGACCACGACAAGAAATGGCAAGACAGTCGTGGCGCGAATGGTTGTGTACTAAGTTTTCCAACTATACTGCTGAGAGTTTGAAGTATGCAGCTCTTCCACGGAATCGCAGGTTGTCCAAGTCGAAATCTTGTCTCGTGCACAGTTTATTGTGAGATTTATAGGAACCGTACTCCGATATACAGCTGACAACTGTGGGAAGCACTTCAGTCTTAATTTTAAACATAATAAAAACCCAATTTACTTTTAAAAATAACTGAACCCAAAACATATGCTTCACCTACGTGTTCATTTTCGGCAAACTACCATCTTAATTTCCTATCTAGGGCCAACGCTCACTAGGTGTTATTGGGATTGTTATAAGAGCTCTTTAACTTATCATATAATTGAACCCAAAATATACATTAATTTTAAGCAACCTATTAAAATAGCTGGGCCAGTCGGGTTGTTCGAAAGTGGGTTGAATTTAACCCTGGATTAAGCAAAAATTAAAGCTAGATTGTTTTATTCATTTTATCGAGAAACTAACCCGGCCTTTCTAAAACATTACCGAGGTTCACTCCAAGGCAACCAATTTACGATTTACATAAACCAAAAATGACAGCCCAAGGAGGTGAACCGAACCGTGGGTTAAAACATAACACTAACTAGCCTGCGTAGCTGGCAATCTTGTAAAAAGGCAGAATATTCGATTTCTGACAGTTTGGTTTCTGGCGCCATGTTGTACGAGTTCGTCCCCCGCATTTTCTTACCTCCTGGCTTCCTTGTCTCTCCCCAGTCCGTCCTTTTCCGCGCTCGTCCAATATGGCGCAGAACAAATCCCGACTTTTCCACTCCCAAAATAGCCAGCGTAGCTTGGCGTTCTAGTCATTCGTGATGCAAAAAAGGCGAGTGGCGAAAAAGTTGGCCGCGAAGGGAATGGGGACAGGGAAAGGGGAAAAGAACGCCAGCCGTCAACCGCCCTTCTAACGGGAGAAATATTTGAACGTAATTATTCGCATAACTAATACTGAGCGGAAGTAAAAGAGTGT
>JAOBRG010002129.1:0-24330 GCA_027574985.1 Umimayanthus nakama | reverse complement strand
TTTTTTTTTCAAAAACAGCAAATTTTGGGTCGGCAGGACCCGTAAAACTAAAAATTAAAAAACTGTGGCCCTATTAACAAAAGAAGATTTAAATCGTTTAGTCAGTGGATCAAGGGGTTCACATTCATGACTCCACCATGCCATATGTAACCACACTCAACTTTAGTTAAAAACTGAACTTGTCCTTTCTGTTTGCAATATCATTAAGACATTTCAATTTTAATTTAAAAAATCTGTCTCAGGTTCAAAGAATGTGCATAACTATAGTGGCCATCTCCATCTGAGGAAGTCTTTCGAGTTCAATGATAGAAGTTTAAACAGTTATAGGGGGTCTATCTCTGCAAAAAGCTCTTGTGCTAAGAACACTGCCCTACCTGCATGGCGACAGGGAAGTCGTTCTGTGCTTCTGGTGGAAAGAACACCTCAACAGCTTTCTTGGTAAACGGTTGGTTACCACTCGCTGGAGTTCCAACCTCGATCACATGGAGCTGTGAGGACAATAAGAACAAGGAATTACTCAGCACCAAAAAGATTTTAAGATGTCTACCTCAAAATTTAAATTTTTATACTACCAATCAACAGCTACAAAAAACACACTTTTTATTTTCACTATTTTCTTCTTATCATATAGGTTTTAGTATATGAATACAGACAAAGCCAAACCATTCACCTATACCATGCTAAATAGACAATTTCTCATATCTTCTGAGAATTAACTTGATTGATATGGTCAGCTCCTTTTTTTTGTTACCATACAACCCTTAATTACAAAGAAAAAAAAACCGTGTAGGTCCCAAAAACACAAATGTTTAAATTTAATTAATAATAAATGCTAATTCTTTAATAAATGTCTCATATCTAATAGAGGCCTCAGCTAAAACAATATTTTGTGATAAATAGCCCCTTAATTAATAGTAATGCAAATCTCACTACCAAATTTTGCCATGTATAAGTCGACCTTTTAACACCTAAAATTCACGTCTAAAAATTACACTCGACTAATACACGGGAAAAAATTTTTTTTTTTTTTTATTTATATATAATAGTAATTTAGTTAAACATCTTATAATGAGTTAGCACAGGCTTGACAAAGATTGTAAAACCAAAACTTAATTTATTTCACTGGTATTTTATCTTGCAAAATATTGAGGTCGACTTATACATGGAAACTCTAAAACTTGCGCTTTTTTGGCTGCAAAATGGGGGGTCGACTTATACACGGTGTTGACTTACACACGGCAAAATACGGTATATAGTGGGTGTTTCATAGACAGTTTTTTCCATAAAATGTTAACACAATAAATTCTGTCCTGGAAACAACAGGGATAAAAAAACATGCAAGACACTTTAAATACTTTACATAAAAACAACACTAAGCCTTAGTTATATACCACCCTTTTCAGACATGCACCTATGCTCAACAACTTTTGACAACACAATTCATGTTAGTTTATATTTTTAAGAAGTTCAAAGTTACATACATTTTATGTAAAAACAAATACCCTCTTTCAAATAGACACTTCTCATATCTACTAAACACCCACAGTAAAAAACAAAAACTTGATTGTTAGTCTTAAATAATTTACGGCAAGAAAAAAATCAAAGTACATAGTGCAGCTACCTTTCACAAAATTTAAAGATGTTTTTATAATTTTAAAATAAAAAAATAAACAATCACAAAATAATTTGTAAAACACTGGGGAAAGCAGAATAGAACAAACATCAAGTGACACCGCATACTTTTCCACCCTGGGCTCCTCTGACGGCAAAGCAGAACAGGGTTGATTCATTAGGATTACCCTCCATTTTGAACTGGCAGAAGGAAGCAGTGTGGCCTTCAATAGGTTGGCTGACTTTACGCTCTGTTGAATACAACTGCATGGCCCCAACCACTCGGTTTTGCTGGAGAAAAAGAAAAATGTAGTAAAACTTATCAACCAAAAATAATAGAAATAACAATTTAATTGTTGCAATAATAAATTGATGCCTTTCAGAGTAGGTAAGGACGTTTCACTGGCTGGAAAGCCATCCACAACAAATTGATTCATCATCATTTAAGGCATACTAATGACTAAACTAATCTCTTTGAGACAACAGAAAACAGCACTATCACAGATATTCTTTTGACATAGATTTTTCTTTCTCAAAATTAAGTATCTCTCAAAAATCAAAATAATAATTACCTAAAGCTATAACAACTGTATGTTCCAAAGTTACATTTTCATGTCTGGTTTTTAAAAAGGGGTCACTGGGACCCGTTCATTTTTAAATTATCAATAAGGGTCCCAAACACAATTTTGACAGGTTCCAAATGAATTTTGAGGGTTCTCAACTAGACAAGGGAAAATTTTTGTCCCTGCAACACATGTAACTTGTGTTTTCCAATTTTGACCACATAAAAATATGCTTAAACTTTTGAGTCTTTCGACATACAAAACAGAAAAAGCACAGTTTAAATTGACTCTAATCTTTCAGAAGTTGATCATGAAAAGGATTAAGTTACTTCCTCTGCTCAACCAAAGTTTCTATCACCTAAATTTTATCTTACACCTATTGGTCTCTTGCATTCCAACTCGTGATGCACAGCATTTCATTTCTTGCCTCCTCTGTTAATTTTTAGTGTAAAATACACGTCAATTTTTTACATTTAATAAAACTCTGATGTTCTGTTAAATGTTGTTCATATTAATAGGCCCTTTGCGAAAGAAGCAAAAGAATGTGCCAGACTCCAAAATAAAACAAAATTAACTAAAAAAAGTATGATTTTTCTTTTTGGAGTCTGGTCCTATTCTTTTGCTCTTCAATATGTTTGATAATTTTGTACCATGCAGCCTCTTGCAGCAAAGGCGTATTGACACATTCTAATCCCCCTGCCTATGGGGAGGTAGAGTGGAACTTTAAATACACATGATGCAATTTACAGTATTAAGTAAATATGGGAGTCAAACTTCAAGCCTTCAGAAGCATGGTTTGTATATCATATAACACAGTCAATCTAGTTTCTAACAAGACAATGTGTAGCATTCTTATATGTATTAATATCCTTTTAGTCGGTGTTTCATTGATTGTATTAGACAAGTCAAAACTACAATTAATTGTTCAACACAAAATACTACCTGGGCAGAAATTCCAATCAAGAGAAGCCAAGTAGAGTTCTTGTCTGTTCTGTAGTTTATAATTTGACAACCAGCAAGACTTGAGTGCCGATCAAACATTTTTATTGGCTGAGAGTCCCCTGTAAGAAAAATTATCCAGCTATTTTGTCACAAACCTTACAGGTATTCTCCTCTAGATAACTGCAAAAGGGAAGAATGCAATGTCACTATTTTATACACCACTATCCTGATTTTTAAGGAACTTCCCTGAACTACAGTGTGTTTGAGCTTGTCCAAGAACTGGGTGCATTCTTTTGGGGATTAATTACAGATCAATGCCTTTAACTACATTCTTAAGCCTTCTATCTTTAAAAGTTGAGTACTTGTCTGAATATAAAGCAAATACAATAAATATTGTGTAAAACAAAATGAAGGTAAAAAAGCAGAAACCTGAGAAATGCGTATTAAATTTTACACTGTTCCTGCAAATTTGTGAATGAAGCACCCGAGGCTCTATTTCTTTGCCCATGTGAGAACACTGTTATATCATGAATAAAAATTGTTGGGGAAGAGGAATGTGAGTCGAAACTGACATGGGAAATAGATATCTGACTACTTTCAAACCTGGGAACAAGTTCACATTTTAAAGAAGAAGCAAAACTACCTACTAATTATCTGCCTTTCAGAATGTAACATTAGTTTCACCGGTTGCTAGAACCATCAATCGAAAGATGGTGATAAGTTAAATCATCACTAAGGCAGTTATGAATGCGCATATTTACGCATGTCTAGTCACGCCAGCCAAAAACAGTTAAAAAGGATGGTATCTATAAGTATTCACTTTATGCAATTTCTAACATTATTGAGTCATGCCAAAGCACAGAACCCACACTTTCACATTCAATTTATTGATCAAGGATTTCATGCTACCTTCCATGGGCCAATGGAAGACAGCCGTCTCTGTAACAAGGGCAATTGTGTTGACATTGATCCATTTCCAGAAGGTGACATCCTCCACCATGGTGTGAGCTTTCATCTTGCTTTTCATTTCAATGTTAAAGATTTGAAGAGTTCTTCCCGCTGAAAACAAATTTACTGGTTAACTAAAATACTTATAACTTCAAAACAGTTTTTCTGAACAAAAAGTTTTATAATTTTATATCAAAATTTCAGTACAGTTTATTTGGAAAGTAAATGAAAACCAAGTAATCAAGTATGGTAAAAACCACCAAGTCTTTGTGAAAACATTGTCAACTTGTGGCTAACTTAAAAGTTATGATCAGTCAGTTGAAAGAAAATCCAAAAAGTTTTAAAACATAGACACTCATGCTGCAACTAACCTTTCAAAGCTATGACCTTGGATTTTGGATTCATGATTGCAGAATCTGCAGAGATTGGTCTTCTTGTTGGGTTCTGGGGAGTGGCAAGGTCAATAATGACCACTTGTGCAGTTTCTCCAACTTTCTCCCTGACGCAGATAAATTTGTCTGACTCCATCGTGAGAGTCGAGAACCCAATGTTGGCAGCATTAATACCAACATTTTGCAGCTGAAAGAAAAACAATTTAATTGAACATTTGAGTAATAAAGCAATTTCTGCATTATTTTCTATTTCTAGTTTTTCAGAACTTTGAACCTGTGCAACTAAATCTGCAAACTCAATAGTTAAGCACCCCATAAAAAACCCTATAATTTTAGGGAAATATTACTATTTTCCTTTCTAAATATTTCTAAATACCCCCTCCCCCCAAAACCCTTCATTTTGAAAGCAGGTCTCTGCATTGTTTAAGAGTTTTACTAAGGTTTCCATCTATTTAAAGTAAGATGACTGTGCACAAGAAACAGAGTATTGCTCTATGCACAGAAGATTTTTTTGCCAAGAATTTCAAAGTATAAATTTTTGAGAAGTAATTCCAGTTCTAAATTTATGAATTTTCATGTCACTGGCATTCTTTTATTTTGCATCAGTTCAGAGTGACATGCACAGACTTATAAATTAAAAATTAGATTTATTGATGGCAATCTTGTTACTAGTATCTTAGATATGTAACATAACTTTAAGATTTTCCAAAATTACAAATAAAAAAGGTAAAATAATAAGTGCTAGGCACTGAATGCAGCTGCGTAAACTAAAACATTTGCCAATTTCAAATTCCGATACTCTACTAAAATTTATAGTTTTGTGTGTCTATAGACCACATTATGATTGTAACTGTATCATCGGTAATCAGGACAATAACTATGGCAAGATGTTGGCATGGTGAAAGACACCAAAATTTTCAATCATTTCTCCTGAACTTATCAAGTTCAAACATTTTGGGAGTGAAAATTAAGGTATCTTTTAAACACACAGAAATGCTACGCCATACTCCCACTGAAAAAAGGCAAAGTGAATCAAGGCAAGGTATTTTACTTGATTCTTGACCTGCTATTTATTTCAACACTTTTACTTGCTAGAACAGTAAAAAAAGGCATCTACAGACTGATTATTAATACTAATTCAATTGTTAGTATGCTTACTATAACATTTATGGAATATAGCCATGTCCAGCAACACGATTAAAACGGCTTGCAAACAATAAAATAATAAGTACATTTGGCCAGTTCTCATTTAGTGTGCAATCAATTGTGTCAGTACTTGATTTATATCTTAGAATATTTACTTGCTTTTACTTGCTGAAAAATCTAGAGCTCTGAAACTGAAATAGTGAAAATCATTGAAAAACCTCAGTTTCATCACTCTTTGATGCAATTCGTGCCCAGATTACCCACGAGCCAATCACAAGTGTGAAGCAACCTCTACTTTGAAGCCAATTTCAAAACACAATTTCATAGAACTCACAGAAGGACTTCAATTGCTGCTACAGTTGTTTCTATACTTTACTTGTACAACTGAGTAAGATCAAAAAGGTAAAGCACCACAGTTCTATTATTGACTTTTCTCATCAGAAACAACAACTCAGAATCAAGATTGTCCAGTACTCAATTTGCAGGAGAACTAATACACATAAGCAAGAAAACTACTTAGCAAAGCCAGCTGGGTAGCTTGTACAATGATAATTTAATAAACTTTATTTGACAGTCTTCAAAACATGCTTTAGAAAAAAAAAAAAAGGTGGTACAAAGTTTCAAATGAAAACATCCCGGTACTACATAATATAATCGGCTGTGGTCCAAACCACAGAATGTCAATGAACGTGAAAATAGTGCAGCAACTTTCGTGATCTACGGAGCTGGCACTTCCTGCAGACGGTGAGTGAAACTGACATCATTTAAGTATATTGTAACTTGTATTTTATTTTCTTGGCTGAAATAAATGTAAAGTATCCATGTATCTTGGGGCATCGCACCCAAGATCAAGTCATTTTCGTAATATGAGGTAAGCTGTTTCTCGGAACGACGGAAGTCGAAAGAGTCGTTAAACTACTACAACTAAAAGCTGGGAGTCGCCTGATATTGATCACTTCAAGACTTACAAATCCAGAGGCTTTCAAGAAAAACGGGATTCGCGTTTCTAATTTCTAACAACACTAAAACAAGGCAAATGAAAAACTATTCTAGGGCAGTTCTGATTTCTGGTCTCAACTCGAACAAATGCGATATTAAACTTCGCGAGTATATTTATTGTTTTGAACAACGCAGATGTCTGTTTCACTGAAGGGTGAACCAAAGATCACACAACAGGCACTACAGACTACTGGTGATCATCAACCGTGTAGACTAGCGGAATAACATCACCAGACAACATTGAAACAAACTTAAGTGACAGAAGAAACCTCCAGAAGAACAATCAAGCAAAACGAAGCTCTTTATTTAAAAACAGGAAACTTTAAATCAAAATCAACACAAGATTACTGCTTTGTACAAGCGTTTCCTTGGGTGAGTAGAACCGGCCCACTCCATTGATCAGAAAACCAAGCCAACGGGAACGGAAATTAATGACAGCAATTTCTTTGCCACAACAAAATCGAACGATTGATCATATATATGAACATACTAGCTATGTCCTGGTTTGTTAGTTTAGCAAGTTTTATACAGTGGTTTTGATTGAAGAATTGCACCGTACAGTAGTCGAACAAGCCGGCCTGAAACATGCGCGCGCCAGCTGAAAGAATTCTAGCGTCCAATATGAGTCAGCGAGCTCACCTGAAAATGTTCTTGAAACCGTATTGGTAAAATCTGCGCCATCTTGATCAATTCATTCACCAAACTTTCAACCAGAAACTAAAGGATCTGAATTCTCCAGCAACACCTCCTGGATGGTGAATTAACTGTGCAAAACCGCCTCGAAGTCAGTGCTTGGTACAAGTTATCATGGAGGGTTGGCGGTGTGCGGAACGAGGCGTCCAGGGGCTCTCGGGAAGGCCTGTGCTGGGAGTTGCCACGTGATAGTCATGACGTCACACCATATTAGAATATTCAGATCGTAGCCGTGGAACAGCCATTTTTCAGGTAGCTCCTTAAAATATGTACATAAGTACCAAACTGGAATCGTACAGATATAAGCTAAGACATTTATATTTTCAACTTTGTGCCCACTTTCCGGTAGACTGTTTATTAAACCATCCGGATTTTCCTGAAGATTTTGCTTGAAAATCCTGATTCCCGACTCGTGTGTTGTGATGTTCTTCACTTCTTGTCAAATTCTTATAAACGAAAACGAAATGCAGAATACTTTAACCCTGGTGTTAAGGAAACGCAGAAGATAACGACAAAGATGCCAAGTCTCTATCTTTCGGCGCGCAGAGATGCCGGGCGTATGGCATGTGTAGGGTGTCCGGGGGGAACGCTCCCCAAGGGAAAACTTGAAAATTTAACTCCAAGGAAGGGCGATTTCCTGCATTTTTAACGGAGCAAACGTGCCGCCAAATGAGAATGGACATGCTGTCCAGTCTATTGCAAAAATGGGACCAGCTTCACAAGCTGTGAAATGAGAACAGAGGCAACTTAATTCGTACACAAATTCGGGAAGTCGAACAAAGCTAAACCAGATAGAGACTAGCGATAATCATTTTTTTAAATATCTTATTTTCAAAAACAAAAGGAAAAAAGATAGTTTGACAGAAAGCAATTTCGAGGTGTGTGAATCGAATGTTCGAGCGTACGAGCGTGTGAAAAACTGCTTAGGCGTGTGTCTTGGTGCGTCTGCGGCTTTCAGACCCAATCTCAAACTCTTCAGCCGAGCAAGAAAAATCTCCAGCCGAGGCTGGGTAGCCTGCGTCGCAGACAGTTGTAAACATTCGTTAACATGTGTATATTGTAAACATTCGTGTATATTGACATTTAAAAATAGTTGACGTGTCCGGCTGCCGCGCAGGCTAAGGCTGGGTTAAAGTATGCTATGTATGATGTAAATTATTGTTTCTCAAACGTAATGTGCGAGCCAATTCCAGCTGCGAGCACCCCCCCCGGGCAATTGAATTTTTTTCAAATGCCCGGCCCTGCACTCCCTGCAGGCACTTTTTATTGGCAAATGCCCCACCCTCTGTTCCCACTGTGATGGTCAAATGCCCGGCCCCCTCGTCCATCCGACAAATATAAAATGTTGTATGTTGCAATTTTAATAAACATAACTGTTTCAGATCAACCGAACTGCATAAAGCAGGTCACGAAATGAGTCACTTCGACTCAGAAAAGACAAAGCAAATCGGGTTTTATTGCCTTTATAGGTCTTTTGTGGTCGATAAATGTTCTTCGTTTTAATACTCCAAAATGACAGTTTTAACTGTTTGAAACCCTGAACTAAGGGTCGTCGGAAATAGCAACAGGATGTTACGAAACAATTTTTTTTATTGTTTGCAAATGCCCAGGGGTTCGGGATACTGGTAACAGTCAAATGCCTGGCCCCCGGGATTCATCGTCAATCAAATGCCCAGGGGGGGGGAGATAGTCGCGGCTGGAATTGACTCGCACATAAAACCAGCTATGATCCGAGAAATTGTGAAATCGACAAAAACTCAGTGGGAAATTGACCAAAACTATGTCGTTTTAAATCACTTCAAAATGCAGGAAAAGTGATCTAATTTCTTCGTTTTGGACGGATATTACGTTATTGACCGACGGCCAGCCGTTATTTTGAGCCCTGTAGCATGATTTATAGTAGAAGCAACATGCGATGTGTGTGCCACTGGATTTAGAATACGCCAAAAAAACTTACAGTAGAAAGCCGGTAAAGAGTGCGATATTCAGGAGTAGCATCAGCATGAGAAACATTTTCAGTGTTTAGGAGGAGTCACGCTAGTTAAAAGATGACCGCAGCCTTTCCGCATTATCGTATTCACTGCTCTAAAAGTAAAAACAACCCTGGAACCGTACCCCAAAATATTGCCAGAAAACAATGCTACAAATGCTAATCAATACAGTTATTCCGTAGTGGGTGCAACTTTGTTGAGTTGAAGACAGTGGATTTCCTAACTGCCGTGTTATTTGTATTGGAAAAGTCACATCCAGGATGTATTGTGCAAAAACAGCTGTAGGTGATCGAAAGATTGTTAACGATGGACTGTCGTAAACACGCGTTGGAGCACTGCGTTATTGGACTGTTTGGATGGATAAACCCAGTCCTTTCGTAGTCAGTGGGTCTCGGCAAATAAATAAATAGCACAAACACAGTCGGTTTTTTTTCACAAGTTTACGTTTTAAGCCGAACAAGTTCGATTCAGGCGGATCTTTTCTGCCCGTGGGTGGGGGGGGTGCGATTTCACGCTACGCCCCCCCCCCTGCCTACGCGCCGGGATTGAACAAATCTTATGTTTTGCTAGAAGAATTTTTGCGGTTTGTAATTACCTAGCTTTTCTGACGGGAATTTATTTTTGCGGCCGGTTTCACAAGACTTTGGTGCTACAGAAAAAAAGAAAAATTATATTTTATCAGGTAAAATTGATCATACTATTTTACAATAACGATACGCTTTCTTCTTCCAACAGTAACACTCGGCTCGCACCTGAAAAAGCCTCGGAAAATGATGTTGCAGCATGAACTGCTCTGTAGAACGATTATTTCAAAGTAGTTGCGTTCGTTTTAACTTAACTCAGCCGAGTTGGTTCTAGCCAGATTTGTTATGTCGGCAAAATCAAGACGGGTGCAAATGAATTTTTAAACGTAAAAAATTGGCTTTTGATTTAAAGGAATTAATTTTTGTGGAAACCTTTTTGTGTGAAAATCGTTTTGGAGGAATTTATATTTGCGATTTGGCAAAATAATTCGCGAAAACTGCCAAAAAATAACTTCCGCAGTTTTTTTCTTGTACACGGTTTAAAAAATGACATTCATCGCTCAACAGACCTAAGAAAACTTATTAAAACTTTTCAACTGACGTCTGACCAAAAATAGCCTCAGTACTACGACTTTGATATGAGCATGAGAAAATGATTACATGTACCCTTTGAAATTGTAATACATTCAACACAGCTGTACATTTTAAACAAAAATTGGGTATTTTTAAATTTTAGGTCGCACTCACTCGTGAAGATTTAAAGATAGATTGATTTTCAAATTCTTAAAAATTAATTAAGCATGCTGCTTTTCTTTATGAGAAAATCTGACGAGTTACCGTGTGATACTTGTTATTCGGTCTAAACTTTCCTCTAATCGGGACTTGTTTTTTTTTCTTCCAGAACTAATCTTCTTTGGTGGTAACAGCTGTTATAGTAACAACCCGATTGAGCTGCATTGAAATGACGATTTAACACTAAAACCTTACCTATGATAAAGATTACTGAAAAAACGGCTCTCGCTCAAATTATCCACGCATCCTGTCGTATCGTATGATCCCTGCTTTGTTGCCCTTCCAGGTTTTCTGCAATTCAGTAAAGTACACTGAAACTTCCCACCCTCCGTTTATTTTGACCCCCCCGATTTATTTGGCACCTGAGCCGCTATGATAGTATGTGCCACCCAAGCCTTTAAATCCCTTACAATTTTTATAATCTAACTCAGACCAAACTGAAGAAATCGATACCCCATATTTGATCAGTACTTTCTGGCTCCATAGCCAACTCTCCGCTAAATTCAAACCCCTTTTCAGGCTATTCAGACAAAATGTCTACCCCATTTCCGACAAAAACGGCCTGAAAAGTCATTTGCGGAGAATACCCCCTGCCCCCGGAATGTTGCAGGAGTTGCGAGTTGCAGTAGACATATTATATGCTGCAAGTTACTCCACCATAATAAGAAATTTAGAAGATTGTTTAAATTTTCTGCAAGTTGCTTCAAAGTTTTTGTTGCTGATAGGGCATTACTCTCCAGCTGATCTGAGTCTCTAGAATTAGCCAATCAGGGACGAGGACGTCTGCTAAACCGTATATCATGACGTTCCAGGCCCCATCCGCGAGACAAGGCACAAATAAACTTATGCATTTAGTGGTTTACTCTTCGGTGTTTAAAAGACAAAATCATCTTTCCAGAAGTTCCTTCAATTTGACTCCTTAGTCTGAAGTGCTGCTTTAAGAGCAGGCTTAATGATACACAGTTTTGCAGATGACGTCACAGGGTCAGATTAGCTGGCTGAATTTGTTCTGCAACTTGCGTTGCAAGCCGGCGTTTGTAGGGGAGGACATTGGGTTTCTTAGGTGTTACCCAGTAATTTGTGCGGTCTTCTAGTGTGTAAAACACTACATCGCCATATTCAGGTGTGCCATGTTTGGGAATTTAAACCTGCGTTCTTGCGGCGATGACTGTCGTTTTGGTATTCAAACTCCCATCCCCCCTCCCCTCCCCCCCCATGTCCTCCTCTTAAAACCACATGGCGCTGAGCTGCGAGGAAACTTGCTTTGTTTGATTTTTGTTTTTGTTAATTTGTTTGTTTTGCACATTTCAATTGAGGAAATCACCGATTTTAACCGTTAATTATATTTGTTTTCATGTATGTTTTAAAAAGTGCTAGCTGACTGCTGCACAGGGACGGTTGTTGTTGCAGCACAAATAGAGTATGTGCGCCCGCAAAGCATTGTGGGTGATAAATGTCGCGCGTGTGGTTTAATTCCTCGAAGCAAAGGGAAATAATGGACGTGTAGAAGTTTGAAGAAATGCAAGTTTTTGGCAACTTTTGCCTGTGGAATGGCTGCATGAAGCTTAATGACTAATGCTATATAACGGCAATGTCCTATGAACCGTCTGGGTTCAGTAGAAAGTTTTCTTTTGGCGATGAAACGAGTCATGAAAGCTCGAACAGATTCTACACAAACCAAAGCAATGGAGAGAAGCCAGGTAAATTGTCGTAGGTTGCTTGTACTTTGCATGGTCGTTCATTACCATAATTCGGGACAGTGGCACATGAAGCTAAACATGCTAACTAAAAATTTATTTCTACTTAGCTGTGAACGGTGTTTCTTGCACATCACAGCGAGTGGACGATGTAAATCAACGAAAGAACTACAAGCTACTGATTGACCCAGCAATCAAGAAAGGACATCAAAAGATATATAGATTTGATGGTGTCTTTCCTGGGGTATGTCGAAAAATGACGCTAGCTCTAATCAAAAAGTTTCCTGGTATTGTTGCTTCTTTTATATTTTATACAGAGAAGATCGCTAATTGAATGATTTGTCTGTTCTTCACTGCCTTTCATGTTGAATCTAGCAACCTCCGGTGGTACCTAAAGATCCTCGCTCAAGACGAACAAGGTTATGGACTCTCAACAAAGCAGATTTACCCGTTCCAAGTTTTAAGGTTTGTTGTCCACGTTGTCCTGTTGTGGAGTGCTTCATTCCTTAACTAAATTATCTCTTAACCTGATCTTTGACTAATAAATTATTCCATGTCATCGACGTAAAACCTTGTATATATTTCTTTCCCGCCAGTTTGATAAGTGGTACGTCGGGATTCCACCTCAGAAAGAAGTTGTTCTCACTGGACTAAACGACAATGTTGACCAGCGATTTCTTGCACAGATGTGTGAGAAGTTTGGCAAAACCGAAAGTATTAAGATTTACTACGATCCAGTCACCAAGAAACATTTGGGAAGAGGGAAAATTACTTTTGCTGCGATCAGCTCTGCCAAACTTGCTGTTTCCAAACTCAATTCCATGTCAGTGATGGGGAATATCATTCACGCTCAGTTGGAGCCAAACATTAAAGGTAAACTAGAGATTGATCTTTTTGCTTTTCGATTTTGCGTAAGAGTCGGATGTTGGTGGTGTAAACAGACCGATTATCTCATTCACTTTGGGGGATTTCCATTCTGATTTCCACTCACGTGCCAAAACAATAGAAATTTATCGAGCCCTGTCACAGTCGGAAGTATGTGTCTATCACAGACTCATCAGACGTTGCACGTGGAGATAATTTTTTGCGCCAGGGAGAAACAAGAGATCGGTGAAAAATATACATTTGCAAAAAATGGTTCTGTAACCTTTTTAGCAAGTGCTTCTCGCATGCGTTTCTCTTTTCTTAAACATAACAACTTTTTTGAAATGTACAAGTTTTCGTACGAGTGTCAATATTATTGATATCGATTTCAAAATCAAACCGAATTCATTTTGATGATAGTATCACATTTTTGCCTGACTAAACATAGAAAACTAGGTATGAATTACCTATTGTTTCGTTTCAAAACCAAAATGCATTCTCCATCTAGAAAAAAGTGTATGGACATAATTATGTTGAACCAATAACTGACCTTTCAGTGATCGTTGGGTGTAAATCAACTGAGCAAGTATCAAGCTTTTTATGATTTTCGTTGAACGATTTCTTTTGTTCTTAAAAGCTAACACACGCTTGCTAAATAATCTTTAGTTTCTAGTAAATCTGAAATTCAAGTGTTGTCCATGTTCTAATGGCAAGAAAACATAAAATAGTACGAAACGCTCATATATGTAATTAATATGTTTAGTTTAATAAAGTCTGAAGAACTGAATGCTTTTGCAAGGTTTTTGTCTATTAGGGAAAAATAACAACATACCAGGTATGTAAACAAGAAAAAAAACATTCTTAGAGTGTCTTTGTTTAAGTAAATATACAGTTTTAAAGACTGTACATGCAGAGGTTGAAATAGAACTAGTCTGTGCTTTCTCTTTGTCAATATAACAAGCTTAACATGCAAGAATGCCCATTCTTCCTCCTGCTAGTATTAGGGACCTTTAGATTTGACAGTGGCTATGATTTTGACTACAGGTACAATTTTTGGGTGCAATCAAATTCTTGACAGGTATTTGGCAAAATATTTGTCTGGTCAAATCCCGTTTTACAAGAGTTATTGTAGATCCCTTTGTCAACTTTACACATTCAAAGGCCAAGAAGTCATAATGGTAGTCAAATTCATAGTCTTGAAAATTAGAAGGTTTCTACTTAATTCTTGGGAAGAGCATTTAGATTTTCCAGAATAGATATAAAGATACTGACCACTGTAGTTGACTTAGAACAGCCTGCAAGAGCTTTACTGTAGACAATTTTGTCTCATCAGGAGCATCTTGAAGCTGTTTAAATCTCAGTTTGTTTGGCATTTACCCTTCATCAAATATTCCCCTTTTGAGTTGTTTTATATATAATATTAAAAAATACAAGTTTTTTAGATCCCATCTCAGAAATTTGACCTGCTATAGGTTTTACAAGCTGCTATTACAAGTCCTGTTATGCAGTAGTGAACAAAACAGGGCAGTTGAATGCCATAGATCATAATAGTTCTAGAAAAATTATTAACAGAGAAAGGTTATAAGAATAGTAAGATCAAGCTTCAAAGATGTTTTGTTATATAATAAATTGTTTTTTTAGGCCTTGAAGCTCGTAGTAAACAGCAGAAATCTCATGACTTGGCAGAGAAGAAACCTTTGCGCCGCTGTTCTACTTCTGAAGCCAGTGACCATAGCACAGGAATCAAAACACCTGGACTGCAACCTTTGAACCTTAATCTACCAACTCCTTCACCCTCTATTGGCTCGCATTCCCCATCAAGTGAAAGCTGTCATTCACTGTCAAGTTCTTACCCTTTGGATCCTCGACTCAAAAATGTGTCAAACCTCACAGGCTCCCTCAATCTTGGAACTGACCACTCTTCACGCAGTCACCGAGGTCTTACTTCAAGTAGTATTTTTATGTCACCAAGAAGCACAGCATCCACTGTTTCTTCATTTGAGCCGATTTCACCACCACCAATACCCTTCTCGAAGAAACAACCCCCACCCCCTCCCCCTGTGACAACACCACCACCTCCCCCAGTAGAGACAAATGAACCGCCTCCACCACCCCCTGAAACAAAGATATTAGCTACAGAGCCTTCATATGGAAAGTTTGAGGACATCTCCCCTGTCCCTGTATTTTCTCCAAGGGAGGAAGAACAGAATGATCACGAAAATGAACCAAAACAGCCAACAGTGAAAGACCCTAGAATTCAAAGGAAGGGAAGTGCTGATGAAGCCAAAATTTCAAAACTGATTGAGAGCTTCAGGAAAGAATCTTCAAAGAAATCACCTTCGAGGCATTCTCCTTCAAGTGATCGAAGCCGCTCTCCGCGAAGTGAAAAGTCAGATAGAAGTGATGAATACAAGAAGCATGAGAAAAGACACCACGATTATAGGACTGACAGAAAGGACAAGGGTAGGTACTGTGATAAAGATCGCCATGAAAGAGACAGGCATGATGACTACGACAGAGGTTACAAGGATACTCAAAGGCATGATCACTACTCTGACCACAGAAAAAGCGATAAACATCGAGACTATCGAAATGATAGTCGAAGTAGTTATGACAGAAGGGATAGTTATAGAAGCTATGATCGGAAAAGTGACCGAAAAGATGATCGTGATAGGAATAGGAACAATGATAGTAGATCTAGTCAATATCGTGATGAATCAAAATCTTGGAGGGATCGCGAGAAATATAGTCCTAGAAGAACTGATGAGAGGCGAAAATCTGACTCTTGGAGTGATTCATACCACAAGGAAAATAAACATAGGGATCATGAAAATCGCTGCAGGGAAACGAAACTTGCAATTGAAACTGTTCACAGATCAGAACTTGTAAAAGAAAAGGATATCACCATTGAAGTAAAACAGCAAGAAACAAAGGTTGCTGTTTCAACTGAGAGTGAACAGATTAACTGGTCTAATTTCAGTCAGGATCTTTTAGCAAACTCATGTGAAAATCTTATAACAGCAACTGTTGGGCTGGCTTCAAATGTGTTTGAAAGCAGTTCTATTGTCAGTACATCACAAGCTGTGAATGTGTCGGAAATAATTTCAACAGTTGTTTCAAGTGTGTCTGCTGATAAAGAGTTATGTCACTATGATGAAGATGCATACACTTTTGGCATTGAGAATTGTTCTGATGAAGAACCCCTCCCCCCTGGGGATGAGCGAGATGTAGCCCAAGAAGTCACGCTAGACAGAACAAGGAGCAAGATCAAAGCTGCTCAAGATGCTGTGAAAAAAAGAAAGTTGTCAGAAACGACAGAAGACAGACAGGAAACTAATGGCAAATCCAAGAAGATTCAGATAGTTATTAAAGGTGTTCAGTTAAAAACACATGAAAACAGACCTCCATCTCCACCCACACCTGAGCACTCATCCAGTGAGGTGTGCGAACCCGACCGTGGCCAATGGAGAAGCTACTCCCCAATATCAAGTGCTGTTTCAGCATCAGAAAATGAACCTAATAATTCATTAAAACTGGAGATGAAGGAAGAAGTAGCTACAACCGAGGTTGAAAGTGCTGCATCGGGTCCCGCTATGGATCTGCCTCAGGTTGAGGACATTTCACCGTGTGACTCACCTCTTGTTGAAATAACAACAGTGCAGATGGAAACTACAGATGAAAGTAATGCAAAACCTGAAGCAAAAGTTGGCAATAATCTGTACTCAGACATTGAAGTAAACGATGATGATGATGCTATGTCACTGTCATCCATAAGTTCAAATGAGGAAAGTTTTGAAGTAAATGAACCTGTCAAAAAATTATCACCCAGACACAAACCAATCACAGTTCCTCCACCAAATATGGTTTTTCCACATTTTTTACCACCTATCAGTGTTCCGCCACCTGGTTACTTCCCTACAAATGTACCTCCACCACCCCTTGCTGTTACAGTGCTGCCCCCACCCCTCCCTCCCCCAGTGGTACTGCCTGCTGTTGATGTCACTGTTCCACCACCCACACTACCAACAAGTGTTCCGCCACCACCATTACCACCTACTCATGTACCACCGCCATCGTTACCACCAGCATCTGGTTTCTATGACAACAGGACTGTGCCACCATGTTCTGGTGCTTTTCAGAAATACCCTGGCCACCCAGGTCACATGTCAGGAGGGTTTCTTCCACCAGACTATCAGACAAGCCAGACTCCTCTGAGGAAAACTTGGAAGGGCACTGTCATAGATGAGGTGTTTGCCACTATTGCCCGTGAACTGGAAACTGTCCTCAAGCGAGATGTTTGTCGTAAATTGGTTGAAGCCTCAGCTTTCAAGTCTCTGGATGCTTGGTGGGACAATCAAACAAAACCTAAGGTTTGTGTTTGTAATGTTGCCTCAAGAACAACAATATTTAATATTCAAACTCATTTCCTTATAGCCAGAAGATATTTAAAAGGAAGAAATTTACAAGTTAATTAGTGTAAGTCACCTGAAGAAATCGTTTAAGGGCTGTTTGAGACAGGTACCCTTATAGTTGAAGCTTGATATTGAATCGCAAAAGACAAGGCTAGTGAAGCTCTAGTACCTGCCGCTAGTTTAGTGAATAAAAAAAATGAAACATATTATATCTGTCATTGTAACTCTTGTCCTACTAGATTTACCCCAAACAACACAAGGTGGTTTACATAAATTCTTTTCCAAAAGATTAACAAGTTTTTTGTTATCATTTAAAATTCATGCCACACTAAAATACACCCTGCTTCAAACTACTTGTATTTAGCATATCCAATGTTGGATATCTGTGGCTGCTTGTTATCAGAGTAGGAGAAGGTTCAAGAAACAGGGTTCCTGTGGGTCATTAAAAGTCATTAGAAGTCTTTGTTTCGCTTTTGCAGATTTAAGGCCTTAAAAAGGTCTTAAATCTCCTAGAAGTTGTTTTGGAGGTCTTAAAAGGCATTGAATATGTAAGGCGAATGGAGGTAAGTTTTTCTTGCAGCCAAAACATTGACGCATTCTCTGCATGCTATACAGTATCTGAGGCGATTTTAACTTGATGTTCACGTCTGAGTGCCCCCAGTTTACTGTTGCTGATGAGAACCTTTTTGTCGTTGTTCGGTTGTAAAGTTTGTACAGATTCTTTTGACAATGTTATCTTGTTTACCATGGAAAGTGTTTGAAAAGCATTTTTATCTTGCTTAAGGTTCCTTTCTATATTTTTTGCCCTGAAAAATTTGTTTTAAATTTTTTTACTTTCAGCCTTTAAAATTCTTAAAAAGGTCTTAAATTTGTTGGCTGCTTAGCTGCACGAACCCTGAGAAAATGAATGAAAAAAATGTGATAATCTGTATGAATTCTGGTGCAAGTTGACTCATAGTTTTTATAATGGCTGTGATTTCTGCAGACTACACCTCTCACAACAGCAACCAATTCTGCCAAGTCCAGTTCATTGCATCAGCCTGTTGCTATGGCAACTGTTGGCCAGCCATCGAGCACTGGAACCTCAGTTCTTGGTACAAGTCCTTTCGAACGAACACATTCGATGGCACTTGGACTCAGAGCATCCTTGCCAAAACTGCCATCTTTCAGGTTCAAAAAGCGACCTGAGTCAGTGATAGCACGTACATCTCCTGGGCTGAGCTCCAAACGAAATGAAACTGTATCACCAATCTCTGTTGACAGAGACTTCAAGAGGCGACGCCTTGAGGGCACTGAGGCAGATTCAGAGCTTGATACTGATCTTGAATCAAGTTGTGGAAGAAGTTGGAACAAGAGACATCGGACAGTTAGTCGCATGGAAGATGATGAAAGAAGCGTATCACCATGGCAACACCTGGATGAGAACTTGGATGCTCCTCCAGCCACTAGTGTTCGAAGCACAGAAGGTACTTTAATTAATTACTGAATTACCCAATAGAGATCGACAGCCAACAAGCCCTTCAAGTTGGAATATTCAATTAAAATTAATTTAAAGAACACTACAGTCTCTTATTTCAATTTTCTGCAGTTTCTTGCATTTTTTCACTATTAGTCTTTTTTCTGTTTTCTGATATTGTTAAATTCTATCTTGTATCATGTTAAATCTTTAAAACACAAAAAGTGCCAAGGTATTACAAGTAACATTTGCCCTTAGTTTGCACTTCCATACAGTCAAATTCAACTCATCCAAGTTTTTCTTATGATTTGCCCTATCTAGATAAAAATGACATGAAATTTGGTGCTTTATTAGCAAGGTTTAAATTGAAGACACTCACATTCATTTGAAGTCAATACCACTTGCAGTAAGCTGTTACCATGGTAATCAAAAGTTGAGAATTTTTTCCATATTTGGCATTATGGGTGATTGTTTGATAAATAGAGACTTAAATTCACTAAAATATAAGTTTTAATGGCATTATGAGTACTTTGTATTCATGATCAATGTTTGTTAGTTTTGATTTAAATTGTGCTGATAGCATTGTGTTTTGAGAGTTTTAATGCATTTTACAAATTGTGCCGGTCTTTGCATATTAGTGCAAGAACATCTAGCTTTTGTAATCTAGTTTTTGCTAGAACTTTACACTCAGTACAAAAAATAAAGGTTTTACCTCTTTCCCATTTTAACTGGATTTGCCTCTTGAAGGTTAACGATTTTTATAGGATCAAATAATTATTTAAATACTGTTTATTAGTTTGGTTAAAATGACCCTTTTCCCTGGCCTTCCTAGTGCCAGAAATAACCCAGCCTTGAAACAGTTAAGACTTATCCACCCACTTCCCTTTCATTTTATAAGGAAAAAATGGATTGAAGATAATTAAACATCACAAACTCATTTGTACTTGCTAGAAGCATATGACAACATTATATTTTAGTAGGGTCCATGAACTTTGCCCTAATACCCTAATACTAACACTAACACTAACAATTAATAATTTAAGTTAAAGCTACATAATATATACACACTGTAAGAGCAAACAATTTAAAATTTAAAGCAAAACTTTATTATATATATTCAACAGAATAAATAATACAAGTTTCTTTACTTGTCTTCCAATTAAAGCATGGATTTAAGGTGGTATTCAGTGTGGTTGGGTATCCCCCCTTTCTGCCCACATTTTTTGACAGTTATGGAATTGTGTTCTGAGAAATATACTGAAAGACACAACTTTTAGATCCAGATACCTTTTCCTGTCCACTTCTTCCAAAACTACTTATACCCCTCTGCCCCCCCCCCTTTCCAAAACTTCTTGTCCCTGGTATTTTTTCATTGTAGTTACTGGTTTTTTTATTTTTCAGTTTCCAGTCGCAGGCCAAGCACTGGTTCTTCTCTGTACCACAAGGTTTATTCTAGCAGTAGCAGCAGTGAATCTGAGAGCGATGAAGAAGAAGAGGAGGAGGAGGAGCAGGAGGAAGAAGAGGAGCGCAGTGAAATGGAAGAAAGTGAAGAAGAAGAAGAAAGTGAAGAGGAAAGTGAAGAGGATGAAAGTGAAGAAGAGAGTGAAGAGGAAAGTGTAGACGAATTGGAGGTTGAAAAAACATCTGATGCAATGGAAGAAACTGCTCTGCAAAGCGTCACAGAGAAGGAGAAGATAAGTAAGTGGATATGCATGCATGTAATGTAGCGTGTGTTGCAGCTTGTCCATGCTCTGTCAAAATTTGATTTAGTTGGTCTGTGTGTTTGTGCACAATACTCCATTCAGTTCCATGGGTATATGTTGTTGTTAATGATTTGGTTGTTTCTTACCCAATTCGTAATTATTTCGATTCTTCATCTAGTGATGATGGTGTGCTAGAGTTGGATCAATCACAAAGCGTGTAAGAAACAAGGCCAATCAGACTAAGTACACATGCTATATCCTTGTGACTGAGCAGGGGGTTCTAAACAAATGGCTGTGTACAACTTCTTGGTTTCTGGATTGTCTGCAACACAGGCTAGCATGTAAAGCAACTTAACTATTTTCAAGTTGTTTAGATTGCCAGCAGTCTAGCAATGTGTAGTTTCAGAAAATATTATCACCCTTATTGTCGAGGATGAGTGAGAAATGGGCCATAATGGTAGTGGTAGGGAAATGTGTTGGTACTTGGTTAGACAGATTTGAGGGAGCTTTGCAGTTGATAGCACGCCATTAACTTGACTACAAGGCCGCTGATCAGGGGGGGAGGTCACGTTACCCTCAGCCCTGTCGCTGTAGGTGATACCTGGCCTAATATAAGTATCGCAAACAACATGGAAATTGATCCATCCGTCAGCTCCCTGAAACTGTGCTAGCTTTACTGTGGTGGTGGAATCTGAATTCTTGGGGTGGAATACTAACTTCAAGAATTGCGTGCACTTTTTCCTTCAAGATGCCACCGTGTGACAGGAGTTAAGATACCAGGATAAAATAATTCCTTGCAGAAAAGAACTGAAAAAAGTGATTCAATTTGTCGATTGATTTACTTGAAATTAATTTTAATGTGTACTATTTTAAACAGGTGCTGATGATGTTGATGGTGATGATGCAAGTACGACAAGTGAAATTTCAGTTGGTACTTTTAGCCCGTGGAAACCTCGTGAACCAGAACGTTTGAGAGACCAGCAAAACCGTATAGAAAGGACTGTTTTTACTGAGACGTTATCTGAAACTTCAAGTTTCAGGCAAGAGAAAAAAGTTGCTTGGCTTGATATGGCTGAGTCAAAGAGCATTGCCATACCCACAGTTGAACCTGTCTCCAAAGTTTCCGTAGATGATTCTTTTGATGAGATCATAGATGTTGAAAATACAGTTACATCTCACAAACCTCGAAACCTTTTTGCTGAGTTTTCTGAGCATGAGACACAATTGAATACATCAACAAGTGAAAGATCAGAAAACGAGAGTGAGACAATGGTTCAGGTTGTTGAAAAAGATGAATACACTACTGCTGCAAAACCTTTGTTCAATAATGAGAAAGAACTTGGAAGTTTAGATGCTGCTGTGAAGGTGGAAGTTGAAAAAGATCAAAATGAGACAGTACCAGAGGGAGACAAGCTTATTTGTTCGGACTCACAAACTCCAGCGACCGTTGTAGCATTGGACCATTCGTATGGCATGATTGAATCTGAGTCCCCAACCATTGACATTGTTGCAATATCAGAACATGAAGAAAAGATACCACCGTTATTGGAGGAAAATGAAGTAGTCGAGAAAGGAGGTGAACATGTTGCGCCTCTCCCTTCACCTGTACCCCAGTCGCCCCCTGCCCCGCCCAAACAGCTGTTCCAGCATAGGACATTCGAAGAGGACGATGAACTGGTGTACGAACTACTGAAGTCAGGGCTAGATTACGAAGATGCGTTCTACCTGAAGGTTGGCTTTGAGAGACTACTCCAGGTTGGGTCGGAGTCTGTCAGCAAAGCTCACTGGACGTACCACCCAAATATCCTTTCATGCTGTTAACACATACTGCTAACTGGTAGTTTATCTGCTTCTTGATGTGCAACATACATTTACGTTTTACAGTAGTACAGTATTTCTCTTAAGTGGTGCAACAGTATTGCTATCTCACGAAATTGTCATCACCCTGCTTTTCACAGAATCAAGTTGCGCGCGTTCACAGATAGATGATTATGTATGGACTGTGCGTAAGTGAGCAAAACAATATTTGCAGTTAGCACTGGCAAAGCATCCAAAGAATCAATGGAAGAAAATTTAACTTCCCAATGCTAAGTCAACACTCAATATTTTGAAAGTATTTTTGTACCTAACAAGTTTTGCTCTAACGTTTGTTTTGTTGATAGGAGGAAGGGGTTATTACTGGGGCAGCTAAATAATGGATTTAACGAAGTGAATTCTGAAAGTCTTTACGGGTCTTAGTTATTCCTTTTTTTCAAGAAAGTGCCACTTTTTTCATAACAAATGAGCATGTTTTATGTTTTTTCTCCGTATTAGAGGGTTCACTCAACCGAATCGTGTAAACCACCATTGGATCCGCAGGAATTTTTCCTTTTGTAAATGGTCGATGTCATTTGTAACAGTTGATACCATTTCGTAATACAGTGAATTGCCGTTTTAACGAAGAGGACAAAGTTGTAATCGCAGAAATACAACTAGTACTTACCCAAGCCTTAACCCGATTGACAGGGGCGGATCCAAGATTTAGTGACAGGGAGTTCAGACAAACTTTCATCTGCATAATCTGATTGTTGTTTAACAAGTCTTTTTTCTCACAAGAAAAAGTATGGTCAAAATATTTGCGTTTGTTGCATTTAGGGGGTTCGACTGAACCACCCCTAGATCCGCTCCAGGAAGAAGTTTACAAATAAAATAAAACTAAAAAAACAAAGCTAAACAGATAAAAGATAAAGAATAACCGTGTTTTGAACCTCGAATTGCTAACACGCCAGTCCTATACACCACCACAGAGCAAACAACCCAGATCGCTACCATCCATGTTGAGTATTTGCTGCAAATGTGGGGAAGTGTCATCGACCGTCATAAATTGTACCGAACAACCGTTTGCCTAAGGGAAATTGGTAGATCCGGCGCCACATGCTTAATGTTTTTAAAAATGTGCTGCCTTCCATAAGTTTATAGTTTCTCGTAGTTTACCACTGATCTACCCTTGTCTGGTAGGAGTTTCTGCCCTTAACTTCTTTTACTCGCAGCACCTGCGCCTCCGACTGCCAGGCGTGGCAGAAGACAAAAGTCCGATGTTATGGGATTGCCAGTTCACATGACTGGGAGCGCCAGAAGTGAAGGGTATTACAAGATTGACATGAAGGATAAGGCAAAGTACGTTGAGTACATGAAGAGACAACTCCATTCACAATCTCAAACAAGTGCTGGCAAGGATGACAAGGTAATGAGCTGTGATTTTGATAGATTATTTATTTATTTATTATCTTTTTACTGCAGTTGTGGTGGCTTTTACTATAATGGTGGTACTATAGAAAGTGGGTTGATGAACAATGATATTTCTGACAGATGTAGTCTGCGAAGTTTGGCAGAAATAGATATTTTGCCGGCACGGACTAGAGGACTGGGTCCTAGCGTCAGGTGTGGATTATGGGTATTTTGCTAGTGGTACAAGTAGTGAACCGTTAGAGATTTGATTCAGTCTAGGTTCAGCTTTCTCGCCAACTTTTTGTTAAAGAAGTCCCCTTAACCTCCATAGGGGAGTGGCACTTGCATAGGGTTTGGAGAATACGTTTCCTCATTCCCACAGGGTTTTGG
>JAOBRG010002018.1:0-24337 GCA_027574985.1 Umimayanthus nakama | reverse complement strand
AATTTCGAAAATCCAAGATGGCGGCCACAGTGACGTCATTTATTTTGATTTGGTTGCTATGGAAACCAATAAAGCACCACGTGGTTTCGATTAATTGAAACTATAAAAAAAGTTCCTTACATATACCAAATATCAAGTCAATTGGATCAAAGGTGTCAAAAGTTGAGGGGGGGGGGTCAGATTGACCCCCCCTTATGCCTTCGTGTAACTATTTTTACCTTATGCCTTCTAGGGATAATGCATTTACAGATCTGTATGCACTTGTAGTATTCTCTGTGGCGTTGCAGGGATGGCCACTTCAGTGTTTGCTGTATATCAGTTATTCAGTATCGGTAGCCGTGCGGCCCGCAATTATTTCCGCAGCTCGCTTGAGAATACGGACAAGGTAGTAACAAGTTCTTATTTTCCTCTCCGCAGCCGTCCCATACACAACAGCAGTATTTAAATAATGGTAAAACCATTGCATTAAACAGAGTAATGCATGCTTCTTTTAGTATGATTCTTCGGGCTCTACGTGGCATTCCAAGGCGGGACGAGATTTTGTTTCCGATATGTTCAGTGTGTTCGTTCCATGTTAGGCATGGAGGACTCTTGGCAATTTGCCGTAGGCCAGCCTCACATTCAGTTTCGTTTTGTAGTAATCAGTTAAGTAGTTTAAAATACTTGGGATGGGCCTGTAGCTACTGACAGTTACACGCTTTTTTTTTTTTATAAGAACAAACTATATAAGAACACCCAGGCTAAGATTTGCCCAAAAATTAAGAACAGGCTAAGAACAATCAACAGGCTGAAATTTTGATCAGAAAAAAATAAGAAATTTATTTAATCATTGTGCACAGATTGAGATGCCATATGAAAACAAAACTTGTCAGAATTTAGCTCGGTTATCGCCATCGGGCGCTGGTAGAGTGATGAGCAAGCTCATCACGTTTGCCAACGCTCTATGGACAGTTTCAAACACATATTTCTTAGTGCCATTTTACATGAATTGTTCAAGGCAACTAGTTCGCTGTTTAAAAATATTGAGGAAATAAGAACAATTTAAGAATAACAAATTGAGGCTGAAATCGCCAAAAAATGAAGAACAGCCCAGGATGAGCCGAAAATTACTGGTTCTTATAAAAAAGCGTGCATGCAGCTTAATGAGATCCAATTTATATCCTCGTGCACAGTCCCTGACCTTGGTCCCTGACTTAAAGTTTAGTCAAAGAGACTTAATAAACAAAGGGGCACAGCATCTACTCTACAACATGATACTGATATTTTTATCTTGCCAAATTTCGGTTTTGTATTTGACACCTTTCTGGGATAAAGTAAGTACGGTAACTACATGTATACCAACACTATGAAAACTGAAGATCCTGGGTGGGCGAAAAGAGAGATTGGGGTTGAAGGCCTGTTTTGAAACACGAATAATATTTAAAATGCCTTGCTTCTCTTGTCAAAGGTTCCTTCTCTTGGAATCAGGAAGAAAAGAATACGTTTACTTTTGGAGGCTGAAAAACTGCAGATTCAAAATAGAAGATTACAGTATTATTTCGAGCGTTTTGGTGAATTTGTACTGTAAATGGCCCGCTCTGTCGCTCACGTTGGCATGGTAACTCGCCTTTTCCCCCGTCAGCTCAGTTGCAAGTTCTCCAAGGCCAAGGATTCGGTTTAGTTTTGCCTGTTCTTTATACCTCGATAAGGTACTTGCAGCTGTTAAAAAAACTTTTGTGGTTTTCTCAGTATTTTAAAATTTTGTGAGAAAAAAGCTCTGTTTTTGAGTTTTTAAGTAACACTGGCGCAATAACTTATATTAACCATGTTAACTAAATTATCTGATTTAGACAGAATTTCTCTGTTCTGTAACTACAATGCCGGTAACATTCAATATATGAGTATAGTTAAAAGTTAACTGTTTCAACTGTATCTCTGTCTTTGATTCTTTCAGCCTTTAATATTTTAAAATCCAATTTTTCTGTATAAGAACGATTAAAGAACTCACTTCAAACTGCTTTGTAACACATTTATTTATTTTCTCAACAACTATAAATAACCTAAATTCTAAAAATTCTTGTGACAATATCGTTTATCTTATATTTTTAACATGCAGTTGCAAGCCGGTTTGTTTAAAACATGAATATAAATAACAATAATACAACTGTGATAGCTTTCTAGCTTAAAATAATCTTAAGCGAAGATCTATCATATTTAACAAGAAATGATGTTAAGTTTAAAACCACAGATATTTGTAGTGACAACTGAAGTGTGCATAAAATGGTTAGTTTTTTTAGCGACCAAGCAGTGGACATCTGCAGTTAACAATTGGATGTATTATTTAAGAAACGATTTGCACTGTTGAAATATGTGAGTGTTTTTTGTATCGGTAGAATTTTCTTAATTATCTAACCCTAAGACAGCACAAACCCGCCCCCACCCTACCCCCCAACTCTCTCCTCCCCTCAATCTGCTACATGTACAAGACTTCAGTTTTCAAAACAAACTTCATATATAAATAATTTTCTCTCGTTTTGTCGTATAGATGTAAAGTCTGTGGAAGTGTTTAGGACAGCACTTCACTCCAAAGTCACTTTACTTCAGTTCAAACTACCAGTTAATATTTCAGTTTATAATCTTATTAACGCTACAAGCGTGACAGCAAACGTGACAAGGCTGGGGACGAGTGCGTGACCTGCTGACCGTTGGGACGTTGTATTTGATGTTTTGGTTTCATTTTCAGTGGCAAGTTTAATTTCATTTTTTGTGCACTTCATCCATCCAAGTCCAGTAATCTTGGGATATTCGGTCTCAACCTGAATTCTAGAATCGTCGAGTCTGAAGTATTTATTGCCCTTGAAGAAATACGATCTACCGTTGCGCCATCGCATGGCTCCATCTAGGTTAGAAGGGAGATCCCTCCACGGTCCGTTGATTTTTCTGGGGTATCCAAAATCGATCCTCCTTGCATGGTCGTCATAGCGCCAGTACTGGTCGCCCTTGAAGAAGTAGGTTCGCCCATTTCCATTCCAGGTAAACACTGCATCCATGTTACTCAATTCATCAGGCAGACCGTAATCTCTGATGTGTCTGGGACCACTTAATCGTCTGTTGTTGTGGTACTCATAATAACTAAAAGAGAAAACATTTAATATTAATTAGTGATTGGATAAATTTATGAAAAGTGTACAAAATAATAGCAAAAAATAGACTGCGAGCATTCCCTATTTTTTCTCTTGAGTTTGTCGAGCCGCGGAAAGACATCGCGAACGCTGGCGCGCGAGATTTCCGCAGCCCGACGAACTCAAGAGAAAAAATAGGGACTGCTCACAGTCTACAAAAACTAGCAGTAATAATAAAAAAGGTAATATTGCTAAAACCTTATTTCACAGAGAGCAGCACTAAACAACTTAATATCTTATACACTCCAACAAACTGATAAATAGTCTAAATAATTTCAAAACGCCAATTATAACAATGCCTTTTTATAAAAGTCCTGTCTTTCTGTTTTTCGTGATGTACATAAGCCATCTTATTCGTTTTGTATAGGCCTCCTTGCTTTGTTTCTTGCTGCATGTGTCGACTAATACTTGGCTGTGTGTTCCTGTCTGTGTCTCTGTGTTTTGTGGTTGTGTCTGTGTGTGTGCGACCAGGTGCGTAAGTGGGCGGCAGCATGTTTGCACGTGACCGCCAATCAGCCAGTGCACATGTGTTTATCTCTCCCAACTGAAATTCCGACTGATCTGAACGCGCTCTGCCAGCCTGTATTTCTATTTTAAAACTGAGGACTCCTGTTTTCTCCTCTTTCAATAACTAAGTGAACAACTGTTTGTCCCGAGTGTACTTTGAATAGTCTAACTAAAATCCCTTTCAGTTAGTTTTTTAAAACTTTAGCGTTTATATAAACGGACTGTCTGAGAAGCGTCGTGCGTTACAGTTTCAGAATGTATCAGATTTAATCAAATTTTTGGCTCCTAAAGCAATTTCGTCAACACACTTACCGTGACCCGATAAAGAAGATCGTCCTGCCATCTCTCCTGGTAAAAGCAGCATCAACAGGCTCACGGATTTCGCGCCATCTTGAATCAATTTTGAGAGGACCTTTATCTACCCCAGCATAATGACCAATAACCCAGTAGTATTGACCCTTGAAAGCGTACGTTCTACGAGCAGCGTCCATGAAAAACGTGTCAAAAGACGTAGTACAGGCATCTGGCAGGTACGGAGCCCGGGTAGGCTTGGGTCGGGCCGTCACAGGGGCTTCAGTCCTCGGGGGGTCAGTAGGCCGCTGGGTGGCCGGACCATCAGGTTGTCCTAAAAATTAAAAAAAAACGAAAAAAACACTGCGTTATTAGCAAAATGCTACATAATATGGTGCCACTTAAACTAAACCTGCGCTTTTAAAAATAATTGGTATTGTGCTTAGGTGTGGTATTTAAATTTAAAGAAACTAATCTAAACTAAACTAAACTAAGTACTACGCAGTTTCTCTCCTGGGGATTTAGGCATACGTTCGGGCGGATGTATTCGGTCGCGACAGAAGCTTTTAGAGTTCAGATCAAGTATATATAGGTTTAAATTGTTTAGTTCAGATTCGAAATTGTTCAGTGGTTGTCTCGCTCTCCGGGTTTTGTAAGTTGTATTCTAAGCTACAGGGAAATACGATTTTGTAGGTATTTTCGGGAAATAATGTGTTGAGAAATTTTCTTTGCTGAAAGTAATTAAAATTCTCCTGTAACAAAGTACAAATCGTGCAGAATAACTTCCGCCAACTCACCATAGAGTGCACGTATTCCTCTGAGATCGTCATCAGTGAGTTTGATGTTCGCTTTATACCCCTGGTACCACGGGTACATGATACTTCCTCTGGTGCGGGAATGACCCAGCCCCAAACTGTGTCCAAACTCGTGTATAGCCACCCATTCAAGATCCACTCCATTATGGCTTTTCAAAGTCCACGGTTCCTCGCTGTCAAAATGCGCATCACCAGAGATTCCTGTGTTGGAGTGGGGGTAAAATGCGTGGGCAAGTGTGCCCCCCTGACCGTCAAACGGGTAACCGTCGCTATGGTAACCCCTCTGGAAGTCGATCAGAATGTCTGCATTGTCATCGTTTGTTTCACGGAACCTCAACTGGCTAGCATCTTGCCACATCCGAAACGCTTTCTGGAATGTGGCGCGTTGTTGATCTCTGCGGAGCTTGGGTGTATAGCCTTTAATCTTGTAAGTGAGGTCCTAGCAGGTAAGAGACAGGAAATCGGTTATTACCGGTACCTCTATCAGCTTGTCTAAAAATAAGAATGATAACAACTCTTCCTAGTCACAAGTCATGATGTGTCTACATGTCTCTGTCTATTACACCCTTTTTTTTACAAGAACCAGTAACTTTCGGCTCAGCCAGGGCTGTTCTTAATTTTTTGGCGATTTCAGCCTTAAATTGTTCTTAAAATTTTCTTAATTCCTGGTATTTTTTAACAGTGAATTAGCTGCCTGGAACATTACATGTAAAACGGCACTAAGAAATATGTATTTCGAACTGTCATTACAGCGTTCGCGAACGTGACGAGCTTCCAGCGCCGGATGACCAAACTTAATTCTGACAAGCTTTGTTTTCATGTACATCTCAATCTGTGGACAAGTTTGAATAAGCCTCTTAAATTTTTCTGATTCAAATTTCAGCCTGATGATTTTTCTTAGTTTGTTCTTAATTTTTGGGTAAATCTCAGCCTGGGTGTTTTTATAAAGTTTGTTCTTAGAAAAAAAGCGTGTATGATATCAATGCTTTTGTTTTTTGAAAAAGAAATTAACAAATAAAAATTGCACATGATTTTGAATTAAACATACGTTAGCAAAAAGTGAAAACAACCTTTTAGTGTTATGTTTAAAGGACATCTGTTTTTAACTTAAAATTTCTGGGTAAACTCCAGCCAACAAAAGTTCTTATAGTTTATATACTGCTCCCGGCATAGTTAATAATTCATGATATGGATAGTGTTTTCCATAATGATTCCAAAATAAAAAAACCCCATATATATATATATATATTGTTCGTGCATTTTGAATATACCAGTGCAAGTTTACTGGATCGGCACAGGGTTAAAACTGTATTGCTTTCAAAGTGCTAATTAATTAATTTAAATTATTTTTTTTTTATTAATATCACATTTATAATAAAGCAAAAAGAATGCTTAACTGTGGGCTAACTCGTGACTTCAGCTAGCCGTGAGCACTGCGCCGTTAAAAGGCCGATATATGCAATTTTTATACTGTGGCCAAGTAGATTTGCCGAGGTTCAATGCTAATAGTTACATCTTCGTTCCACCCTCAAAATGTTCTTATTCTTTAAAATTATTCTTACTTCTACGAGCGGTCAGTTTAAGTAACTGAAGAAAAAAAACCGAAACGCTTTGCAGCATACATGAATTGTATTGCTGCATTATTAAAAAAGGTAATTTACCTTAACTCGGCACTGTTGAGAAAAACAGTCTTCAGCCTTATCCCTTAGGTCTCAGACTGCAATAACAATTGTATTCTCTCTAGCTTGCGCATGCGCGTATGCTTCCCAAGTGAAAGAAGTTAACATATATTCCGCATAAAATAAGTAGTTTTAATCAAAAATGTTTTCATAGTTAGTCGAGCCTCAGCCTAAGCTTGAGTTCTGATATTGTTCTTAAGCCTAAGGTTTTGTCAAACTGAACCTTGTTAATTTAATTTTTTTTGAAAAAAAGTTGTTCTTATAAAAAGAAAAGCGTGTTTTTGTACCTTTTTTCTCCAGTTACTGCCTTGCAAGGTGTATCTTCGTTTCCTCCTTGCTCTGTCGCTCTTACTGAAGTCCGCCACTCCACACCGATCTGTTCCCATCAGAGCCAAGGTGTCCGCATCGACTACACCGGTTTCTTTGAGGCCGCCGTATCTTTGGAAAAGCTTAATTCCAGCAACGAGTTCGTCTCTGGTCCTCAACTTGCCAGACCTTGGGTCTTGATCCTGTAAGTAACCGTACTTAACCAACAAATCCTGTGGAGAGAGAAAAAGACAAAAACATTAGATTTATACTATAGAAAACGATTTCAAGAAGAATACGAGCGCAATTTATGACGTGTTCCTTTTTTCCTTGAAATCGTAAACTGAAACAATCGGTACGGAATATGAATTGAACTTTATTTCTCGGTGAGTGGACTTAAAATATCAACATGATTTATAAATGAATTGAACCTCATTTTTCGAGGCTACGTATCGTATTGGCGATAATATATGAATAATAGTTTCAGTTTTTGAAAAAAATGGCTAAATAAGGTTTATCAAGAAACCGGATTATCTTTTTGTGCTGTAATGGCCGGACAAAATCTCTCATGAACGCGAAGAGCTAGCTGTATCAGTTTCGCGCGAGCGATATTCTCGCAAGCATCTGACGGAATTTGAAACACAATATTTGGGTTAGTACGGAGATTTTAAAATTAAAATTGTCAATACATGGTGTTCGTGATGCTGAGACATAGAGCACCACAACGGATACGAAGTCATTTCAGTTTAATAAATTCCTTAACCTGAAACTCAATCTGGCGATTGTTACAAGGTGACACAGTTAAATCTGACTGCTCTGCTAGAAGCTCTTCTTAAAAGAAATTTAAAAGAAACTTAATAAACGGAATGCGCAAAAGAGTATAAAAGTACGACTGGTAAGATGTCAATTCAGTTTTATACTGCTGGTTTCGAAGCGTAGAAATAGAGAGACGTACTCGAGGGCTGTCCAATCAAGCACTCACAAGCTCTCAGCATAGACTGCAGTTAGAAATTAAGAGAACAACAAAAAGAAAATGCTTACCACTGCGTTCGCCTCTTGTTTTGCTTGCCCCAAAGGATTTGCAGAAACGTAGAGGCAAAAAGTCGCAAAGACGATAGCCGTCAACAAAGCTGAGCGATTCATTATCACTCCGCTTATAAATTAAACTAAATACTCGTAGAATTTCTTCTGGCTTGATTTCCTATGTTTAAGTGAAACCTTGTGAACAAATGCCGCACGGGCCCACGTTTATATAAGTATTGCGCTGAGAATGAATTAGCATACGTTACACTCTGACTGACGCAGATGGGCGCAGCCAATTTGTCTATTAGTGCCCGGAAGTGAGATGTTGGAGCAGTAAATTGGGAGGTAAGCAAGCTGTTGACGGCTTGATGGCCAAATATGGACACACACACTTCTCTCAGGGGCTCAATCTCAGTTTCCAATCAAAGGCAGCGCGCAGGAAATAGAGCACAAAATAAACCCACTCAAAACCCGTGGAAAAACCACTTCCGCCCTTTGTCCAGGTCAATTGAACTTTTAACAAAATGTTAAGCTGTATTAGAGCTGACTAAACAGAGACTATTAGAGCTGTCCGCCTTTGCCAGGAGCACAAGACACTTACTCCTCGTTTCCGCTCGTTAAATTTGCGATAAGAACTTTTTGGTGGGATTTAAAGCTAATGTACAATATTTTTCTATTATTTTGCAAAACAGACTAACATGCACGTCGCAATGCAAGAACCGCCTTGTTTTGCGGAAGGAAAAAAAAGTCAAAGACAAACTCATAACTGTCACTCTACAGGAAAACCTTGTGTTTTAATAGTGCGGGAAATACGAAACCCCTTATCCGCCTCCAAGTTGGCTGGAAAACGGCTGACCGCTATTAAATTTCGCTTAACCAAATCTGACCAACTTTGGAGGTGCGCAGTTGCAGTTGCGCAGCGGCTGTGGTTTAATAACAATAGTGCTTGTATTTGTAGTTATATTGAAAAAGAGCAGTACTGCAGAAGTTTAACCCGTTGCTACAAGGATCCGTTAATAACTTATGGCAAGAATTTTCTCAGAGTTTTTTTTTAAATAATCCAGTCTGTCTTTTACTTATATTTGTAAGTGATATCGGGGATTATTTCTTTCTGTCTGTGCAAATCCGCCGTGACATGAAACCGAACTGTGTTTCGCCGGAAATGGCGATTACACAAGATCAACATGGAGGCGTGTAACGCATTTTTCACCGACTCAACCAAACATGTACCAGAGTCGACCTGATTCTTCTACAAAGTGTGTTCTTTTCAGTGCGTATAGAATAACCGTTGTATCGTGTGTGTCTAATATTTCCACTTATTGATGTAATTTTTATTTTCCTGGCCGTTAATTGCTCCCAGAAAAGTCTTGAACATGCTGCCAACATTGTTTCGCCGGAAGTAAGTTCAGTCACGAGTAAAACAGTGTTTATAATTCCCGCTTCCTGTGCGTCCGTGCCGAAAGAAAAGCGCGCCCGCGCGGAAACTCGCAATACCATTTGCAGTATCATGTTTCGGTTTGTAAATGTGTCACATCTTGCTTTCAAATATTCGTAAAAGTTTCCTGGCCGTGGCTACTTTTATGAGTACTGAAAACGTTACCGGAAATTTGATTTAAAATGTTGTTACTTCTAGACTTTCTTGGTGGCCCGTTGAGCATATTAAACGAAGTCAAATGGGAGCCGCAAAGCTATTAGTGGAGTCTACACAACAATTTGACCATACGCCTACATTTGCATTTGTGTTGGTGGTTCGTAATAACTGTATTGTCGGCCGGGCAAATATCATGGACAAAAAAAAAAGCTGCGGTTGACTTCACGAACCAGCAATTATGAAACGAACGGTCAGAATATACTGCGGTTAACTTGATATTCTATTTCGGCGACATTTTCTTTTTCTTTGCCAAGTTATGAATCTTTTCGGTTTCCCTGAGCCTGATTTATAACCTTTTGCATGCCCCAAACCGGCCAGCACAATAGTTTACACAGACATAAATTTAATAAACGTATTGATATTGTAACTAAAGTGGTTTTTAAAATATACAGTAGCACTCAAGCACCGTGTTCGGTTATCAACTTAAAAATAAAAGAAACCGCACTTTAGAATACTGTATGAGTGACCAATAGTTTGCTAGTTTTACTTATTGCTAACTTGGTCAAAGATGGCAAAGACAATCATTTTGACGTCAGTATGTTTTTTTTGATGTGCAGATTGGACACTATCAAATACTTGGACTAACTTTTTTTTTTAAAAAAAAATTGTTAGCTTTGCTACAAGGGATGAACGCAAATAGTGATTTATGTATTGACTTTATTGCATTATTTCATTTGATCAAAGACAAAGTATCTATTTCAGTATTTGACTGAATATTGGTATCTGTCAGTATTTCTCCTGCGGTCGGTCACTTATTTTAAGTTGTTTCATGGTACCAAAGCGGACTGCAAATCCTTACCAAGGCTTTTTTTAACGATACAAATATTTGTGCATGGTATACCTACTCACCCAAGAATTTGCTACAGTGTTTATATGAATTATGGTATAGATCTTTACTGCTGAAAACGTCCCGAGAAAGTGTACGATAAAAGATATTATCAGTTGTTTCATTTTTTATCACTTATTATAAGTTTTTTAAAAACAGTTTTATTTTATAATATTTTTTATAATATTAAGAAAAGTCTAACACAAAATGCAATATCGCTTTAATACCAAAAAACTCCGAAACTCTTCCAAAAGAAGCCCTCTGCGGCAAAATAATCCCAACGGCAACTGAAACCAATTCCGTGTAAAAAACAGTTGAGTAAATACAAACCAACTGGCTTCTAAAAAAGCATTCAACTGTGCAGAGTTTTACGGTGTCGTTGTAAAATAAAGGGGGAAAATAACATTAAGAACGACAGAGATTCGCCGCTTGTGTCAGTTTTCCAGAGCACCAAAAATCTTTGAAATGTCATTAACTTGATATTCCTTCAGTATCAGCTTATAATCTTGGTTTCCCGGACAGGCGGGTCAATTAAAGTGGAAATGTTTGTTTGGGGGGCAACTGAGACTAATTGGACACGAAGTTAGGACAAAATCCCGGGGGTACAACGCTATATTGGCTATACGAGTATGTGCCGCTATTCAGGGGATGGTTTTCAGGTATTCTGTCAGCCGGGGAACAGAGTGTATAAATCATTGAGTTAAGTCCGTCTAGTCTGGGACAGGTGTTTTGATTTTGCATGTTGTGTCTAGGACAGGGTAGGGGTCTAGTACAGTGTATCAGAGTTCTACCACAGCCAAACTTGTGCTGGTCTGGGAGAGGGTACTTAAATTACCGGTTTGGAGTGGCCAGCGGCACATACCCAGCAAGTATTATGGAGAGCTCGAGAGGGAGAACGCAATTTAAGAAGTACTATTTTTAGAAGCTGCAGCTAGTAACTGGCATTGTTAAAAAAACCCTGTTTAATTCAGTTCTAATTTAAAAAACGGTTGATTTCCATTTATACTGCTGAAACTCTAAGAAACAAGACTCCATGCATGTGGTATAGTAGAGCTTTATTCAGTTTTCGTCCCCCAGGGAAGTCTTTCCTTTCAGTTTTAGCACAATTGAGGATCATTAGACATTAGCGAATTCATCGGCTAGGGGTCACGGGGGTTCAGTCTGTTGTGCACGAACACTACATACCCATGCAGCCGTTCTTTCGAGGAGTGCGTGGTCTCTATCAAATCCTCCTTTGAACTTAAACTAATTTGAGGTTTTGCCATTTTGGCCTTATTTGATAATATGCGTTGGACTACTTGGGGGAGTCCGGCTACTGCAAATAGATAACTGAAAGAAAGAAAAGAATAGGAAATGCAAACCCACCTTCCGAAAATAGAAGCAGCTTCAATATTAAGTGTAGTTGATTGCCAAAATGACCCAAGGCTATGAACTCTTAATGCCCTCTTGCCGGGTACTCTGAATATTCCCGGATTGCTAAACTGTTAATAGCTCGATAGCTACAACTGAAGGAGCTAACTGAGAGGTCACATGAGTCAGCTTGCAGGTTTTGAAGTTCTCACATGTACACCTGCCCTGTGCATCGGTGTAGATCTTGCTGTGCATGTGTTTTTTACTCTAGGTCTTGCACGACTGTGCATATGGTTCGAGAATACAAATGGATCAGAGAATTTATTGTCCGTGATTTAGGTCTACATGATTGGAAGCAATAAAAACAGGCCAGCTAGGCTACGAAGCAAAGACTTGCAAACTCCAAATTGCGAGAAGGCTGGCCGTCAGTAACAAATTTGTGCTTGATTAATATCATTTATCAACTTTTTAGTGTGTCTTTACTAGATTTGACATAGTCATTTTGTGCACGTTTTGTACTTTACTCGTAACTTGTGAGACGAATTGAAATCAAAGTCTTATGATTCTGTATCACCCTTATATTTTTATAAAGCGGCCGTTATAATTATGTACTTCCTATGCACTCCCTCGCCAAGTCTTATTGTTCTACATGTACCTCCCATACGAAGTCTTGTAATTCTGTACCTCCCATACGAAGTCTTGTAATTCTGTACCTCCCATACGAAGTCTTGTAATTCTGTACCTTCCATACAAAGTCTTATAATTCTGTACCTCCCATACAAAGTCTTATAATTCAGCTTCTCCCATACAAAGTCTTAAAACTCTCTGTACTTCCAATACAAAGTCTTATAATTCTGTGCCTTCCATACAAAGTGTTGGAATTCTGTACCTCCCATACAAAGTCTTATAACTCTGTACCTCCCATACAAAGTCTTGTAATTCTGTACCTTCCATACAAAGTCTTATAATTCTGTACCTCCCATACAAAGTCTTATAATTCAGCTTCTCCCATACAAAGTCTTAAAACTCTCTGTACTTCCAATACAAAGTCTTATAATTCTGTGCCTTCCATACAAAGTATTGGAATTCTGTACCTCCCATACAAAGTCTTATAACTCTGTACCTCCCATACAAAGTCTTATAATTCTGTACCTCCCATACAAAGTCTTATAATTCAGCTTCTCCCATACAAAGTCTTAGTCTTAGGTAGCAATATCAGGGTTAGATTGTTCCATTGTTTAATTGTTTGGGGCCGAGAAAGAGTTTTAATCAATTTCACAAAACAGGGAGGTAATCTAGCTGTATGAGTGTTCTGCAAGTCGTGCAAGGAAGTTCCTGTAACCTCAACTTTGAATACCTTGGACTTGTTGCACTTAAAATATTGATGACACTACCTTTTTTTAAAATAAGAAACAGTACAATTTTGTTCGGGCTCAATGTTCTAATTTTTGTTTTGAAAATTTCAAGCCAAAAAGGTTTTCAAGTTTCAAGCTTAGTTATTTGACAACATAAACAAACAAATAAATAAATAAATAATTAAGTTATTTACATATAGCTATGTTTTAGAATGTTCTTATTTTGTTCCTAAATATTGTTTTCACCATGAATTTTAACTCAAAAATGTTTTTGATGCAAACAACCGCTACAATACGCTGAAACAAACTCTCGTACATATATTGTTCACCTGTTTGTCTTCTATATGTTTTCTTCTTGGTCTGTTGCTAAACGGTCAAAACTTCAAATAAAGTTTTATTTCAGCCCCAGTTTGTTCTAGTTTCGTTCTCATTTTTTAGGCGATTTCAATGAATGTTCTTCACTTAGTTTGCTGTTACCTTCTTCAACGAGAGCTGAGTCGCTCCCATATTCTCTAAGTTTTACAAACCACTCGTTGTGAAGGAAAACAAGAGTCCGTTGGGATGCGGGTATTTATTCAGTGTGATGTGGAGCGCGCGAACCTAAAACCTTTGAATTTGAAAATGGCTGTATGGCTGTATCTACCCAAAACTAAAGGCAAATTATTCAACTGGCCTAGGTAAATACGAGGCGTATCTAATGGAGAAGTTTTAAAATGCATCTGGGTAATTACGAGACGCATCAAACGGAATTTTTTCGTTGCCTTGCATCAGGTCTAAGGCATCGTTTAGACTTCTTCTTTTCCGAGTGCCGACTTTACTCTCTCTTGTACGTACTGCCAAGGGGGCGTCGGAAAATCGATTCCGTCCCGCTTAACGTCCATTGGACGTTAAGGGCTTACCCCCTCCCCCCTCCCTTAACGTCCACTATTGTTTTTATACTCGGTCTTTCATATATAGCAGTGGTATGAATTTGTACATGTGTTTCTGTCGCGAGTGATCGCTATACGCTTTATGGTAAACACTAATGCAAAGGTCCGATAAAACTAAATTATTATTTAAGAAAGTATAGATATCATACCGTCATATCGTATGCTCTGCCGTTCTCCAGCGTATCATTGAACAAGACGAAGATTGTTCCTGAATTATAAGCCTAAAATACCACATAAACGCAGCACAAACAATCGTCATGTCCGACATGCCCGATAGATTTGCCTGAAACGCGTTTAATGTCCATTTGTACACACAGCACAGCTGAATAGAGCATTCATTTGGATATTAAAGAGCATTGATTCAATTTAGATTATACTGGATTCAGTTTCTTAGCTCAATTTCAAACTCTTTTCCATTAATTTTTCATTTTTTAAGCCCTTTTTCCTTAACGTCCACGGTCAACTCCCTGGACCCCCTCCCCCCTCTTAACGTCCAATGGACGTTAAGCGCCGACGGAATCGATTTTCCGACGGCCCCCAGCTTCGCTTACTTTCGTCCATTTTTCTTTTTATGTGTTCTTAAACGTCATTGTTTGAGGATTTTTAAAACTTGAGTTGCCATTTTCAACAGAACTGAACACTCACAAGAACTGAAGCACACACTTTTAGTTCTCAAGAGTTCATCATTTGTCCAACTCCCTTCTTTCCCGCTTGACAACTCTTTCTTCTTGGTCGCCATCTTGATAATATGACTGACGTCCGAGCGGCTAAAAAAGTCAAGAAAGCCTCGTTTAGTTCGTCTGTTTAGCGCGACTCGGATCTACCCATACGAATTATTCGTCTCAGACGAATAATTCGTCTTTCTACTCAACAGAGGAGCTAAACAGGATCAAATTTTAATTCGTCTGATCTAAAATCCCGTATTTACCTAGACGAATTATTCGTCTTTCTAGATAAGTACGGCCATTTTGAACAATTTAACTTGGCAAAACCAGATCGAGACATAGTCAGCAAAGCTGTAATTAGAATTTGTAATGCATCATATCCGTTTTGCAGTGCAGATTTTTGGAAGGTACAAGCCCAAAGATAGTCGGATGTTGCATCTCTAGAGTGCTGTCACTTACCAGTCGTGTAAGGAAACTGCTTTAAAAGTGTTTGTCAAACATGTGATGTAAAACTGAAATGGTTCTAAAAATTGAGATACCTTTAACTTGGTTGAATAATGTTTGTTTTGGCTAACGTAATCAATCACAGGAAGCACAAAACGAACTTTAAAGATGAAAACAAAGATCCCATCAAACATTTAACTAGCTACTGTGAAAACTATATATTATTTTACTGTGTATCCACCTTGTCGCAAAGCTTATGGAAATCACGGAGCTAAAAGCTTTAAACTAATTTCAACGCAGTGCAGAAGGCCGATCAAAAAACATGTAATACATTGAATTACTTTGCAGGGGGCAGGGGAATGACCCTTGGTCTCCGGCCTTCGCTGACGCAAACGCTTTTCCGCTTCCGATTGTTTCAGCTGCAGACAGATTGGAAGTTTGTTACAAAGTGAATTTTGCTAATGCAAAAAGTGTACACTTGCACTTGACGTCAGAAAATGTTTTGAATCAGAAAACTCGATGCGAGCAGCTATGTAACATTACCGTCTTTGATTGTATTTTACATCAGCTCCTTAAATTTCAAAACAGAAAAAAGCCACATACTTGTTGATTTGCACTAGTTGAGCGGGGAAAACTCATACAAATTACAATCTTACCTTTAAACTCTGATTTTAGATCTATTTTTTCGCTATTAAATTGGTCGGTTGTTTCATCATTGAGCTTTGTGAAATTTATTTGAGCATTTGGAATTTGGTTGGCTATTAAACTCCTTGCACTTGAGTTCACCAACTGTTTAGTTCCCCGTTCCATTTTTCCACCGCCTGCGAATTCCGTATATGAAGGGTTGAATCTGCCCAGCGAAACCGTCAATTAAATCAGTAAAAGAGATTATTCAATTTCTTGAAACTCACTGACACTGTAAAAAAGACCGTGGATTTTTTCCACATCCTGGAACTCTTACATATGAATTCGAAGTTGGTCGGTAGATTTGCCAGTGAAGTAAAATTCACTGAATGAAATATTACTGACACTATCTGCAACGGCCACAAGTACAATTGACATGCAATTTTAAAAGTGTTAATTGTTTCACATGTAATAAGCTGGAAAATTTCGCTTTGTTTCGCGGATAATTAAATTTTCACAGCACTAGTTTGCAACTGCAGTTTGGTGATAGTAGTCGAGCACAGACAAAGAGGCTTTATCGGGAAACAGGATTTGATTATATCTCTACTACAAAGATGCAACTAGATTGCGGTCATAAAAGAATAATTGGAGCGGAATTTCAAAACTTGCCAAGACGGTTTTCTTCTTCGGCTATTATTATCAACTTGATTAATTTGAACTGGCATGAGATTAAAAACTTAGGGAGCATTGATCCTTTACCGTTTCGTAGTTTAATAAGAGCCAAAACATGTCCCGAGAAATTCACTTCTAAAGTACACCGCAAGTCATACAATTTTACCTCCAGTAAAAACTTTCGTTTGTCATATGTCGCAAACTATTAAGTTTATTGAAAAACATTTTTTTTACTAGAAGTCCATTTAAAGCAAATAAGCCAGTTTCACAATCATGCGCAGTACGTACAAACGGTTTATTTGGCGGGCAACACGTCCTGTAAACACAGCGGATTGTATGAATGAGTTGAGATATTTTTAAATATACAATAAAAAAAATTCAATTCTAAAACATTTTGAACAATCTGCCGTTTTTAGAGCACGTGTAACCCGCCAAACAAAACGCTTGTAGCTACTGCGCATGATTGTGAAACTTGCTTATTTATATTTTGCACAAAGTCTCAATTTAGAAGTTTTGATCCGTTCATATGAACGGTAACCTTAACCAGTTCAAAAAGATGCAACCTGCTTTACACCTTCAATTAACTTCGCACTATACTTTATGACATTTGCAACTGCAGTTTGATAATAGTGGACGTAGACTTCTGGAAATAGAAACTGATTTTATAACACAGATTTCTACGTATAAAGATGGAGCTAGACTCTATAGTATTGGTCGGTGTTGAACTTTTAATGGCAATGTTTCCGTAACGAACAATTCAAGAAGACGCAACGCCGCTTTACACCTTTTCGGTGTACTCTCGTTTTAACACCTCCATATCTCCGCCCAACCGCGCCTTGTAGGCCATCTTTTGTATGGTTGACGTTACGTTTCAATCCGCAGGCTTCATACAGAAGATGCGTGGGCCAGTGGTGCTTGATAACAATTAAAAAAGTTAAACAAAGGGTTTCCTTTATTTGTTTAGTGAATAATCAATTGACGCTGTTCCTTATTGTAATTCAAAAGAGTTAAGGTCAAGCGATTGTTTTGTTTCAAAGTCAAGTGCAGCGTTACACGTGGTTGCGGAAGTTCGAAGCTGGTCCAACTTCAAACCGTACTTTCTCTCTTGCTTCCATGTAGTTCTGGTATGGTAAAATTGTTCTAGCTAATAAAAACACTACTGTATCAGTAAATAAGAAACATGGAATGATGTCGTAACAACTTTTAATTAGCTCACGGCAGCACGCTTTGTATGAAAGTTCTAGCCTTTTCAATTTTGCACCTTCAACAAAGCAAGCGGAACGACGTCAATTTTATTGGTATCTCCATATTTGGTCAAGGGTATCGGAAAACTCGCATTTTGAGTAATCATAGGGTGCTGAGTTGAATGTACCCCCCAACGCGGGTCGCCCATTATTCGCGCTTCGCCTTAATTTTCTCCGTCACGCCGCTACTTGCGTCACAAGTGACTTCCTTTTCTATGTGACATCACCGCCGTCCAGAACATATAAACAGTACGAAACATTCTGTTTCGGCACATCTTGCTTACAGCAGGAAACGAAAGAGAACACATTTTTACATTCGTTCACAGAGAGAATTCTTAGCTTTTATTGAGCCAACTCAAGATGACTACAGTCTCGTACATATTGGGCTTCATCGGAATCGCACTCGTGATGGTTGAAAGTGGTCCCGTGCCAGCACGGAAACAAGCACATCTAGTGGTATGTAGTAATCTCAAGTATTGGTACTTCAGTTGCTTTGGCTACCAACCACAAGTTACATTCGTCTAGGAAAGGCTAGGAAATACTTTTAAGTTTGTAAAAACAGCCCAAATTTTGAATCGGTACCTTTTTGTAAAGTATAAAAATTAGAGACAGAGTAAAAAAACTTCAGAAAAGACAGTAATTGGTTTCTCGCACAAGCTTTCTTAGTTTTTGTACGTGATCCACATATCCTGGCCTTTCAGTATTTCAGTAAACCAATATATATTTGGACGCAAGCTTAGTGCTTGCCGAGAACTCTTCAAAGGTATTTTCTTCTGAAAAGGAATACCTTTTAATTATTAACGTTAGGTCAGTTACATTCTCTAGCTGTTCCCAAGCATCATCTCAGTGCCTTCAAAAAAGCTAAGGTTAATTTTCTCGTTCAAAACAAACGTTAAGGTATTGTTTTAATTACAAAGCTCTTAAAACCTCTTTGTTAGTGAAGTGTCAACAAAGTCATAACCCCGCTAATGAGTCACTGTTCTGGTATAGAAGACGTTTTAGTGGATTTCTATCGATTTCCTAATATTGTTTTTCGACTTCTTCGATAGTTCTTCTCGAAGAATTACAAGTGCTAGAGACCTTGCGCATCGATAAATAACAGTTAAATCCTTTATTCCTGAGGAATATTTCATGCCCTCGTGGATATTTTTCTCATATTTGTATGTCAATTGATTTGAAAATTTGAAGTTGCCTTCAAGTTGATAAAATTCGTTTCTGAAAATGAATGGGAGCGTATGTTCGGTATTGGATAAAAGTCAGTTCAGTCTCCAAACCTAATAATATTCAAGTCTCAACACGACTGTTTACACGATATACGTCTTAACACTCTTCCATTTATCTTTTTCGACATTCAGGAATATCTTACCAAATACGGCTATTTATCTCAACCCGACCCGCGCTTGGGGAAAGTGAGAACAGACAAAGAACTCCGTAATGCTGTCCGCCTTTTTCAAAGCGTTGCGGGTCTTGCCGAGAATGGAGACATGTCGGATGAGAGCACGCTTCACATGATAAAACAGTCCAGGTGCGGGCTGAGCGACTTTGGGCCAGCGGACAAAGCGAGAAGAAGAAGGAGATACGCCTTACAAGGGACTAAGTGGAACAAGAAGGTATTATCACATGACTCGTTGGTTTTTATAGTCAACCACAATTTATAATAGGCTATGAACTATGTGACTTAAAGTTAAACTTTTTAGACAACATAATTATTATGTCCAAAATTTTTTCTCGCTACAAAGTGTTGAACGGGACTTGCGGAAATACATAAAAAGTAAAGTCATTGTAGAGAGTTTGTCTACACGCTTTTTTTTATAAGAAGCAGTAACTTTCGGTTCAGCCTGGGCTGTTCTTAATTTTTTGGCGATTTCAGACTCAAATTGTTCTTAAATTGTTCTTATTTTCTGGTAAATCCAGACGGAACAATAAAACGACGCTAGGAGACACACGTTTGCTATCATTTCATACTGCTGTACTGATGTGAAAAAGTTCGACACTGTATACAATGTCCGCGAACGTCACAAGCTTGCTTATCACTCTTCAAGCGCTCGATGACCCAGCCAATTCTAACAGATCTTTTATACGTGTATGTCCCATTCTGTGTAAAAGAATTAAACACATTTTCTTAAATTTTACAGATCAAAATTTCAGCCTGGTGAGTGTTCTTAGCTTGTTCTTAATTTTCGGGCAAACTTCAGCCTGGGTGTTCTTATAAAGTTTGTTCTTAAAAAAAGCTTGTATTTACAGCTCGGGTCGGCCATCCTGATCTTACGGGGCCGAAATGAAAAAATAATTTCTGTGCGAATTTTTTGTCTTGGCCAATCTTGAGTAAAAAAATAATTTTATTTTTGCTCTTCCATTCTCTTTATATCCTCTTCTGTTTTCTTTTTATTCCCTTGCAAGTTTGCAACGTGTGGTAGGCAACACATTTCAGTCCGCCTTCGTCTGTTAATAATTACCTTGTATAGCCCTGTAAAACATTATAACTGTTCAATTCAACAGTTTTATTTCCCGAGGAAAAGGAACTAAATGGTTTCTGCTTCATCTTTCCGAACAGGATTTGACGTTCAAGATCTTGAACTACACCCCAGACCTCCCCCGCCAGCAGACCCACGACACAATCGTGGACGCCTTGAATATGTGGGCGCAGGTAGTACCGCTGACCTTCACAGAGACAAACGACGACAACGCTGACATCCTAATCAAGTTTATCAGTGGTTACCATGGAGATGGCTATCCGTTTGATGGCGAAGGTGGAACGCTGGCTCACGCTTTCTACCCCCATGACAATAAGGGTATCTCTGGTGATGCACACTTTGATGAGCACGAGACTTTCACTCTTCGAACAAACACCGGAGTGAACTTGTTCTGGGTTGCTGTGCACGAGTTCGGCCACAGTCTTGGGCTGAGTCATTCGCAGAACGACAAAGCCATCATGTACCCCTTCTACAGAGGCTATGTCCCGGATATGAAGCTTCATAGTGACGACGTCAACGGAATCCAGCAGATGTATGGTAAGCCCAATGTTCATCCCCAGACTCCCGCACCCAACACACAGCCTCCGCCAACAGAACTGCCAGGCGCTCCCCAGACCTGTAACACAAATCTTGACGTTATGGTGCATGGTGAAGATGGCTACACGTACGCTTTCAAGGGCGACTATTTCTGGCCCATCTCAGACCAGGGGCAGTGGACGGGGGCTCTGAAGATTAGCGATTACTGGCCGGTGTTGCCTGGCAACCTTGACGCAGCTTTCACCCGTGCTGACAAGTCCACGACCTTCTTCAAGGGATCAAAGTAAGTTTTGGCCCTTGTTCTTGTTTTTATTGGGGTCCAAAGTAAACTTTTCTATGTGTACTTTAGGCAGACTTTCGTTTTCTTTTAAAACTGAATCGTTATGAGAACGTTTCTTTGCGCTCATGACTGATAAACTACTTCAACATCGATAACAAAAACTGCACGCAACTGACAAGAATTTGGGAAATTCGACTGTTACGTTCTTCGTGTTTTGATAGCAAAAACTTACCATAAGTACCAGATAAGATTTCACACAAAGTACAGAATAGTTAGTTGAACTTCCTCATTTTCTCACTAATAAATATTAAACTATATTTTTCAACCTTTTTTTGTAGATACTGGGAATTCAGAGGTCGGAAATACCTCCGGGGTCCACTGGAAATCACCAACAGTGAGTTGAACCTTCCAAAAGAATTAGAGAACATGGACGCGGCTTTAATCTGGGGAGGAAACGGCCGAGCGTATTTCTTCAAGGGCGACAAATACTGGCGCTACAACGAGTTGAAGAAATCTGTCGACCCAGGCTACCCGCGCCTTATTCGCTACGGGTGGGGAGTTCCCGACAACCTCGACGCCGCCTTGCAGTGGAAAAATGGGAAGAGCTACTTCTTCAAGGGCCTTGAATACTATGGGTATGACGACTTCGCAGACACGATACCGGCTAAGTACCCCCTCAAGATCTCAAGCTACTGGATGGGATGCTCGCCCGAGGGGTTTGTTAATGGCAAGATCGCACCAGTCGGGTCTCCAGCGCATGCTTTGCTACCAAGCCTGTTGGTTCTTGTTATGGCTGTTGTTATCACTAAATTGCTGTTATAAGAACTCTTTTACTGTTGATGTAAAAGTTAGTCAATATGTCAACTTGCGACGAACTGATGTTTTATTGTACAGTTGTTTAAAAGCATCAGTTCCAAGACTAAGAAAGGAACAAAACGCTACTTGTTTTATACCGACCCGGGGGCACATTGTTTTGACTAAAAGGTATTTTTTAGTGTTCTGAACAATGTTCAATTCTTACGACTATTAAAGTGCTGTACATATTTATATATTTTTGAACAAGAACACAGGCAAATCTTAAATAATCTTTATGCGAATACAAGATTTAAGAACTGACTCTTACTAGGCCCAGGTGTACTTTCATTTATTAAATTGTTGCACAAAATTTTATCGTATAGTTCCCAATAAATTTAAAATGTTTTGCAAAAGAGTATAGAGAAAAAGTAAGAAACTATATTTATTTAATTAAAGATTAAGAAAAAAAGAAGCAGAGAGTGTTTCTATATTTATTTTCAGAGGCAGCTTGCTATAAACGTTTTAGTTGTAGGTATTGACTAAATGTAGAAATACGGCCAGGGCCGTAACCAGCGTCAGGCAGGGGGGCAAATGCCCCCCTAAATTTTGGACCGGAAGTAACTTTTTGTATATTTTGTCTCAAAAGGAGCTAAAAAGCATCTGTAGGAAATTTTTGTTTCTTGAAAATGCCCCATCTAAATTTCGTGTCTGGCTACAGTCCTGACGGCCGTTGTGTAAACGACGATACTAGTAGTTAGTCCATTCTCAGTTTAGTTTGGGAAACATTAAAAACCTTTATAGATCAAATTTCAGACAACATTACTTTGCAAGACTTGTACCAACTGAACCTCGTCCTCTTGTAACTGTTGTAGTGCTAGGGGCAGCATGATTCATGTTTGTATAGCTTCACTTTGAACATATATTTAATAAAGGTATTTGGAAAATCAATATCTTGTACAATGTGTCTATCAATGCTGTTTTCAAAGAAGGGTTTTCCTAAGCGAATACTTGGTGAATGTCTTCAACTTCAAATTTCACGAGCCAGTTAAAGATCTTTCTCTTTCGAATTTGAAAGCACCGTGTCTGCATACTCTAAATCTTGGTTCACGCTTGTGCGATGAGCACTGACAGAGCGTACTCAAGGACAAAAATATAAGACACGAAGAGAGACCAAGTTTTAAGAAGTAGAACAGTCTACAATGTCAACGTTTTCTTGTCCTTGCCTCTGATATTTGAATGCTCTTATCATCAGGTATAGTTCATCTCTTAAGAACTGAAGCTATAGCCGATTGTGCTAGTATGTACACTCTAGTTTTGCTGAGGCTCACTGTTCGTAATTTTTTGGCAACTTCAGCAAAAAGCTGTTCTTCATTTTTCTTGTTTCGGTCGGACGGTTTGAACTGAAGAAAAAAATCCCCAAGGCTTTAGAAAACGAAACGACTCATACCAGACAAATTACACGGATGAAATTAGAGGTGAACGACCCTCATTATTTATTATTTAGGTCTCGGCTTGATACAGTACAGTGCCTTTTTCGCGCCTTTATAGTTAAATTATTAAGTGTTTCGATAAAGTTTTTACCTTGAAATTTATTTATAATTCTCAAACCTCACGCAGAGCGTTTTCTCAAACTGTGAGCCTCGTGGTAACCGGTACAGTAACAGTAGCAGCACCAGTAGTAGTAGAACTACTACTATTAGTGCTACAACAACAACAACAACAACAACAACAACTAATAATAATAATAATAATAATAATAATAATGATAATAAAATAATAATAATAATAATAATCATCAATACAACAGTAATAAAAGAAATAATAAATATAATAAATTAAATAATAGTAAAAATGCTTATATCAATAACAAGAATAACAAAGTATACTACTACTACTACTACTAATAATAATAATAACAACAATACAATAATAATCACTTATAGTTATTCTTTTATTTAAAAAATCACACGTAAAACTAAATTTCTGCCAAATTGAACAGATGCTGGCTCGTTCCGTCGGCAAAAACCAGTTGCTTTATATCGCCATGATGTCACAGAGATAAACATTATATTATGTTATACATGTGCTGTATATAATCAAACCGAAACCGTTTTCTGTACTTTACTCAGACCGCCTACATCGGAAACGCGAAACCAGGAAACTACCGGATACTCATGTATCTCTATATTCGCTTTTAACTCAAGGAAACCGACAAGTGAGCTGAACGTTTACAGTAAATATACGCTGCACAGTAAACTGCAGCTAGCACGTGTGGTCACGAGCAGTCGTCACGAGGACTTTGCCATAAAAAGTCAAAAACAGTCTTCGCCAGACAAATAAACCGCTTACCACTAGTTGGTTAAACGCTTCTTCCTGAGAATACAAAACAATTGTGTGTTGGGTCAGGACTTTTAAAACATTGTTAAAGGTGAAAGAGTGTTTGATATTTTCGGTATAGTTTCTTGTCTTTTTAAAGCGGACATAATGACTGTCTTGTGACCGAATTTTGAAACGAGGACATCTTTCCCAAATAAGGAAATAGCCCGTGTTCTTGAGAATGGATTAATGGCACTGAAAGGCTTAAAAAACTCCAAATGGATAAATAAATAAACCATCGAAATCAGTGTACACAGAATTGCATACAAACAATTACAGGGACCACGGAGCAACTTTGAGATTGTGGGAGGAAGGGGGGGGGTGTTAGTGACT
>JAOBRG010001907.1:0-15170 GCA_027574985.1 Umimayanthus nakama | reverse complement strand
TACAGCTGCCTTGACATCTAGTAGTGAAATAAACAGTTTGAAACATGATGCTCGCATTCTTGTAAAAAATGGCGTGTATGTGCATGTTGCTTACTTACCTTAACATACCTTAGATTGTGATTGATGTTTTCCTTTGATATAATACAGCTGCCTTAACAAAAAACGGCAACAGCATCAGCTAGAAATATTCATAAGTATAAAAGACTTTCATCAAAATCATCTTTTACATTTCTGTCGTACTGAGAGCTTTTGGTCGGAAAGAACCGAGGAAAAGTGCAAACATCTCGATAGAACTTCAGACGGTAAATCGTAAGAACGTTCTTACGACTTGCTATCTGAACTGAAGTTCTACCGAGATTTTTGCATTTTTCTTCAGTTTCTTTCCGGACCAAAAGCTCTCAGTCTATGTGAACCCGTGCGAACCATCATGCACAGAGGACGTGATGTGCTTCTCTTTGAACTAAAGGAGATTTTAACCAACTTGAAGCTCTAAGCGTGCCTTCCCTTTTCAATCCATCCAGTGTTCGTTTTTAAGTGTAGGAAATGAAAACAGGATTTTGTGTTGATCTATATTGACATCTATTTTATACCGTGTTTTCACTACACTTGGGGGTAGTCATATTTTGCGAAGTCTCAGTATTTTCGAGGTTTTTATGAATATGTACTAATGTAGCGACTTAGCCTCTGTTTAATTTTGACAAACAAGTTTTTTTATTCTTGCAACACCAAAACTTCGCGATATTCTAAATGCACGAGCTGAAATTGCAAAACTAAAGAATCACAAAAATACAGTGTAGTATATTGATATTAAAGGAAAACTGAATAAACATATGCTGGATTCATTTGATAATTTGTGAATAAGCCAGTTTCACAATCATGCGCCGTACCTATTAAAGAGCCGTTTATTTGACGGGACACAAGTCCTGTAAACACGCGGATTGACGAATGTTTGGAGATAGACTTTTTTAAAAACATAATAGAAACAAATCAACTACAAAACATTTTAAGCAGTATGTCCCCTCAATCATACAATCCGCCGTGTTTACAGGACGTGCAGCCCGCCAAAATAACGATTGTATGTATAGTGCATGATTGTGAAACTGGCTTATAAGATGTTTCAATGCTTTGTTGTCTTGAAGTCTACATATAAAGAGTTGAATTACTCTAACACTAAACGCTTGGTCAGATCACATAGGTCATGACACAAGCAAAAGGACAAGCATGAGAAATTCAAATAACAAGGGAAATTGAAAGAGAAAAGAAGATCAAGTGTACGAGGAGACGGAAAAAGCTGACATCAGCGTTCCAGCTTTTACCTTTTCCTTTAATTTGTCATTTCAACTTTTTATGTTTGTGCCTATTACTTAGTGCTCATTTCACAAAGTGTGAGCCAAGCTTAAGTGAATTCTCTTCTTGTGGTTTCATTGTGTGTGAGGTCTTTTTATCATTAAGTCGCGTTTGGTCTTGTGTTGTGCAACAAAAAACCTTCTCCAATAGTAATCGATTAAACAATTAACGATTCAAGAAGAAGTTATACTTTATCAATGGCCTGTTATAAGTAACACTCGGTTAGGATCACTTTTATTGAACTATTTCTTTTCTCCTCTTGTCCCCAAACTCAAATCAATAACATCACTCATTTAAACGCGGAAGAGGATTCAAATTTTCAGATCGGATATATCGCAATCCAAAGCCTTACACGGCACATTGAAAGACTGTTCTCACGCAGCTGAAGCCCCATGACCGCTGTCACCGCTCATTGTATTTTAAAAACGAATGCATGGTAAGTTTAGAAAAGCAGCAAGGATTCATTGCAAAGTTCAAACCCTTTTTTTTCTTTGGGGTAGGTTCATTAGTCAATGACAAGCTTGATAATGGTGATACTAAACGTACTTTTTCATACCAAGAACTTTGATTTTATTGATCTGCTTCGCGGTCCCTGTTCTGATGTAAACTCTTCGCTAGAATTTCTTTTTTTGCACCCCTGCAGTCGAAACGGTATTGCGTTTCAGTATACTTAATCAACTACGTGCAGAGTACCATGATTAAGAAGCTGACCCTGAGCACCGTACCAAGTTCGACTTTTAGCTTGAAGAGCGATCACATACTCACAACACGTGGCTCTTAAAACAACGTGCAGAACATCACGGTAAAACTGCGGAATTAATTACAGTTGACACACTGTACTAAGCGAAGATGCTCAGTTATCAGGCCAGTGAACTGAGTAGAGAGAACGTGGCCTTCAAATTGAATTAAGGGAGAACTAATGTATATTGCAGACTCAGCGAGAGAATTTTTTAAACTGAGGATCTTCCACTGACCTGTTTTTGATTCAAGAGACCTTTAGATTTGACAACGAGTACGACTGCGACTACGATTATGTTTCTTAAAGAAATTCAGCCTCAAATATTCTCAAACATAAATGTTAATATTGGTCTGCATTTGCTGTTTTCCCTTCATACAAACAAATCCGGGTTTAGCACAGATACACGCTTTTTTATAAGAACAATTTTATAAGAACAACGATGCTTAAATTTTGGCCAAAATTAAGAGCAACGCAAGAACAATCCAGGCTGAGATTTGGAATCATAAATGGAAGGTTACTTTTCTTGACAAAATTGTGTTGTTTCCCTCAAACTTGATTTTATCGAGCGTTAAAATACTCCAAACGTTGAGATCGATTGAATTTCCAGTGCGATTCATTCAGTTCTAATTCCTGAGTCACAAGTTAGGTTCGTTTGCAGTACTTATTTCTTCCTGTTGCAGTTCTTATGAGAGTACTTTAAAAATAAGAACAGCTTAAGAACAATTGAGGCTGAAATTCCCTGAAAAGTTAAGAACAACGAGGCTTGGCCAAAATTCACTGCATGGTTCTTATTAAGAAAAAACCGTATACGCTTTTATTATAGAATTAGCCGCTTTCTTAGTCGGCAAGAAAGAATTATAATAGTAAATAAAAAATAAATAAAACATAGTGGAGGTCTTAAACAATAGTTAGTCTCCCTCTACTAACCATGATTAAAACAAACTTGTATACATGTGTAAGAATAAAGTCGATGTTGCACTGATGAACACTACAGTTGCCGAGATTTAAACTGATTTCCTTGATCTTGTGCAGCATACAAAACAGCAAAGGTTCTTCTTCTTTCCTCGGCCTCAATATGATCTAAGAATATTCTTTAATACTATTTTGAGCATTTTTCAGCCTCGCGTTCTTATAAGAAAAAGGTTCTTATAAAGAAAAAATGTATACATACTACCGTCTATCGGTCAGGCATACTCAAAGTAAAACATACTCTCTGAGAGCTTTTTATGTTTTCTCTGTGTTTTGAGTTTGGACTCACCTAAACTATAAATTGCTTGACTTTTTAAAGTCTAAATTTTTCAGTTCGCGAATTACCCTGGAAAGTCAGTCATTAGATAGTACAAACTAGACCTTGGGTACTTTGGACATTGCTTTTTGTGTACAGATACAAATTCGTGTTAAGTTGGCGAGTTTCTAGTCCGTATTAAAAGAACAGCTACCGTAAGATTGAGCAGACAGGTTGATTCAGTTCTTTTTTTCAATGTTTAAATCGTGCAAATAGTTTTGTCTGATTTGAGAGTCGACTTGTAGCAACTGAAGTTCAGGTTATTCACCGTCGGTGAAAAGTGGAATCAGGCTTTTGTTATAGTCTGCTTTGACACAAAGCAGTCGGTTCTACCCAGCTAAGGGCAGAAACTAACAACAAAGTGAGTTCCCCACAGGTTTAGCGGGAAAGGATGTGATCAATGTTTGGGGTTAGCTGGGATGCGGGAGTGTATTTACTTGTTGGAAGCGCGCGCGCATGCGGGATATGGGACAGATTAATGGAGTGAGGCAAGTGATGGCGGGAAGCCTCTTTGGGACCCAAACGTTAACTCTTTAAGACGTCCTGTGTGGTTGACGAATGACGTATCTCGTGGAAAGAGCTCTAACCGGCACCAAACATGAAATCAGTATACCCCTGGAAGTCGATCAAATGCTAATTAACAACAGAATACAGATGCTACTCAGATGGATATTATTTTGTGCATGTTATTAACAACAGAATACAGATAAATACTATTATGTACATGTATGTAACACGTGGAAACCAATATAAAATTGGGTTTGTGAAAGTACGATTTCTTGAAGCTAGTTAGACATCAACTGCGTCAGTAAACTTGAACTCGGTTTTCAGAAAATGCTTGGAGAAGTTGAGCACTGAAGAAAGTGTGAGATTTGAACCGAAGTCGAATGTCTAATAGAAACATAGCCGTAGAACTAGAAGGCGCAGCTTGACTCGTGTGGTACGCATGAAGCCAACCAGCCCGTGAGTGATTCAAGTTCAGTCGGATATTTTTTATGTAGAATTTCGACGCAGTTAACTTGTCCGAGTAACAATACAATATTGTTACTGTGCACTTTGTCAAGTAACTACTTTAAAAATACACGCTTTTTCATAAGAAGGCCCAGGATGAGATTTGCCAAAAAAAATTAAGAACAGGCTAAAAACAATCAGCAGGCTTAAATTTTGATCAGAAAAATTTAAGAACTTTATATTTAATCCTTGTGCACAGATTAAGATGCACATTATATGGAGACCTGTTAGTGTTATAATAGAAGTAGTCGTGTCATCGAGTGCTGGAGGAGTGGTTAGATAGTTTGTGGCGTTCGCGGACACTGTATGGACAAGATGAGTATTGTTCCTTGTGGAATAGCTAGGAAATAAGAACAATTTAAGAACAATTTGAGGCTGAAATCGGCAAAAATTTAAGAACCGCCAAAGCTGAGCCGAAAGTTACTGGTTCTTATAAAAAAAATAAGCGTGTACGTGTTGCGTTAGCGTCATCTTCGGATTGGTCCTTCGCTTTTCTTATTTGAAGTGCGTTTATTTTCAAACAAAAAACCCCTCAGGCCCTCTTACCCCGCCTAAGGGAAGGCTAGAGGTTGGACACTCTGTGTACCCAAAAGCCCTAACATATTCCAGATGAAACTGAACCCGAATGGAAAAACCATGCCATTTTTCAGATAAACCTGTACCGAAAACCATGCATTAAAGGCGTCACTAACGAGTACAATCAATTGAACGCAGTCGAGTATCTCCTCTGCCCATCAAACCACCCCCTCAGCCAGGACGAGTTGTCTCCTGAAATTTAATGTCTCCTGAAGCTGTTTATTCAATGTCAGTTTTTGTTTCACCCCTGATCTTTCATTTGAGAATTGGAAAGCCGCCATCAAACTGTTTCACAGAAATGACTGCTCTTGTCATTAATTTCAACTTGTTACTCGACTAACAGAGATTGCTTGCATATTTCCTTCTCTTTGCTGTCTGCGGAACATTTTCTAGTTTATTCTTTCTTGCTTACACTCACACAGAGGTGTGTCACACTGACATGAAGAGCTGAATGCAGTTTGTTTTGATTTGATAACTCCTTTTAGTACCATATTAGTATCTAAAAATATCAAAAGAAAACTGTTGTTTATTATTCTTTGTTGGAAGTCTAGCACGTACGATGCATTTTCGGGCTGCAAGAGAGTTTTCTTCTGGAAAAGTTAAAAAAAAACAAGAGCATAATGTCGAGGAATTATTAGTTACTATCATTTTCTTCGGCGGAAATAAGTCTTCTCAGCAAATGCAAGTATTTTGTACCGAAAGTGCTAATGCGAACTTTAAACTCTGTTTTAGTTTTACTTTTTGTTTTAAAATGTAAATTTTTTTCTTCAGAGAGATATTTATTTTCTCTTTATTGATTCAGTTGTGATAAGTGAAAAATCGAGGCAACCAGTATATTTTTTCATGCAAAAAAGTCTAAAGAAGGATTTTTAACTTAAATTAATGTTAACTGTGAAATTCTGAAAATATAAGTTTCTTTTTTTGCTGAAATAGAGAAACAACATGTACAATGGTTTTTACTGTAGCAGAAAGTGAATTTTCACATGAACATTTGCATAAGCTAGCAGTGAAGTAGCAGAATGTTATTGGCAAAACAGGATATAGCTAAGAGAGTTATTCACTTTCTCCATATAAACCCATTTCTTGGGATATTTATTAGAGCACTTCAACATACAATATTAAAACGACAAAGCGACATTAAAACTCCCATCTCCCTGTGTCCCTTCCCGGTAGCTCTAAGTGATCGGTCCTGAGTTGATTTCGAATAGAAGTTAGCTAGATATTTTACACAACGACTGATGGTCGGTTCGTCTTGCCATCATCCCGATACTACAGCTACCATCCAGTAAAATATGCACGCTGCTTGATATGTTTCATGCTTAGGGTAATTTCTGATCGAGCGCCTAATATTTGTTATATTTTCAGGTTAACTATTCTCTTAAGTCAATGAACTATAGATACTGTAGATCATTCCTTACAAACAAATGTAAGCCTGCGTTTTATATTGCGGATCAACAACCCAAGGGCAAATCTTTTCTTTTTAAAATATTTCAGAAGAAATTAATTTAGAAAATTCCTTCCAAACAAATGCAAGTCTCCCATGATTTCACATCAATCAATAACCTAAAGAAAATGTCATTTAGAAGGGTCGAGAAAAGGATCGGAGCGAAATGTACTGTTCACTCAACTGACGACCTCCTGTTTCCCCAGCAAAACTCGAGACATATTTAAAAAAACACCGTCCTATTTTAGCACCTGCATAAGCAGCTGAACCTTGCGTTTATTAGTACGTACGTGATCGCGACTTTTCTTCACTGATTGCTTTTGGAGTCACTACTTAAAGCTATAAACAAATGAATTTGTTGAGGCATCTGGAACATGTCCCGGTTTGATTCCCGGCGGCACTGGATGGATAACTCAACCAATTCCAAGCCTTCTCAATATACTAAAGTTTCCTCGTCTGTTGAATTCGCTGCATGTAGCTAGGACTGAAGCCAGCGAATCAGTTGAAGATCTTAAGAAGAAACTAGAACCTTCTTATGTTTCAGCAAGCTTTCTGTTTAATTTATCATGTCCTCAAAGTAATATACATTTTTTCCGATACAGATTAGTTTGGCTAAGTTTTGAGCATTTTTAAGTAGTACCACTGGCGTACTGCTCCACTGAGAAAGATATGTATACAATTCACATTTTAATATTGTAAAGCGCTTTGGGAAACGCTATATAAATATTGATTGTTATATAGTTGTTATTATTTTCACCTCACGTACAGTACTGAAAAAACAGGTACAAGCAGCAGCAAACAGGTGCGCAGGGTGATTATAGAAAGCACGTTTCACTTTTAAAACTACGACCCAGATCCTACTTTACTACTCAATCATTTGCAAAGGAAAAACTTTATGTCCTAAACTTGCACGGATAGTATCAGTTCGTTAGGTACACTGAAGTTGTTCCCCTTTCATTTCTTGTATCATCAGTTTCGAAGCACTGAATTCTTAAATCAAGCTTTTAATACCAGTTGTGGTGTAGGATTAAGATATCATTGTGATTGTATTAAAATACTAGATCAGGGCTTTCTTTTTGCATTAGGAAATAAATGCCGAACAAATATAGTGTAACATCTAGCAAGTAACAAACTAGTTTTGTCGGTTTGCTCCAAAAACTGAAAGATACCTTAGCACCGGGCCAACCTTCTTTCACTGTTCTGATCTATGACAAGCACGTACAAGATAACTGCAAGTTTTAAGCAAGTATTTATTTATTTAATGTTGCTTTGGTTTTAATTTTGGAACCCAACGTTAATTTTAATGGTGTCGGGTTTCGGCCGGAGTTTTTCCGCCAAACTCTGGCAACATTTTTCGCGCAACCCTAGTCGGTTCGAAACTGTGTGATAAAAATTAAGGGTAAACAAACACAACTGTAGTCCGTGCTTGTAAACATGAAGATTATATGTGTCAAACTAAGAGCACCTGAAGCACGTCCATAAACTGAGTGAACGCAGAACTTAAAAGACAAAACGAAACAAGCAATGATACATGCGGGTCATGTGCTGCAATTATATCATTACAAAAATGTCAGTATTATTTCATATAGCCTAAGGATTTGAGTTTTACAAAGAGGTTCGTCACGTTTTTAAAAATATAAATGACGCAAATCAAATAAAGGGTGAAGTTAGACAAGGGCAGCCTGAACACTGATATTGCCATGATAAATGCTGCTCAAACTATCTTATTTATGTACCCGCGCTTTTTCAACGGCGCAAAGAGCCTTGCGTTTCCCTGAAAAGTTTAAAGAATGTAATTACTTGGTCAACTATGTGTATGCAACAACCTTGATCTATTTATATTATGACCGGGATGATTTGAATCAGTTCCGATACCGTTCCTGTGGGACGTAAATAGTAAGCTGTCACATGACTGAAGTGGGGGACGTGAGTTGCATCCGGCCTTGCAATAGTTGCATGCCGGGTACTAAGTACTACTGAAATCCTGGTGAATTAATTCATGAGAAACAACACGTTTTATTTAACACGTGCAATTGGAGTGATTTCCTTAATATCACGAGAAATTTAAGTTCTTTTTGTGAAATCATATATTTTAGCATTTTAGATTGTGGCTCTGGGGTGCACCGCTGGACGGTGAACACAGAATGCGGAACATCTTATCGTTTGTTTCGGAGGAAATAGGCTCGATACCTTTTAAAACTAATTGGGTTTTTAATTTTTGATGATTTTGGTTTCTCTGTTTTCTATAAAATCGATTTTAATAAGCTCCACGTGGTCTCAAATAAAAAATTCTAAACGAGTAGTGCTTAGAAACTCGGTTTGTTCTACCCTTAAGCGAAAAATATTGATGTTGCTCTCGAGTTTCGGAGGTATACAAACAAGGGTGATGATGCCATTATTTCCGCCAGTTTTAAAGTAAGTCAAGTATGTGGTTTCCGTTCACAATATTTGTCAAGACAAATTCGAACCATGTGTAGTCACGTGTCTACTTTGACAAGTATTCTTTTAAAAAACAACAACCAAAAACAAAACACATCACGTCCTGGCTCCATTGGAGCCTGTTGGGTTCGCAGGCCAATGGATCCGTAATTTGTGAAGTGATAAACAAAGCCTATTATTCACTTCTGAAACTAATTTCCACACACTTAATACAAACTTGATTTAGTTTGTGTTCAATATGCTTGTTTCAAATTGCTACAACCTAGTCAACTCGCCCTTCCTTGATTTAGTAGTTATATGAAGTCACTTGAGAACGGAAACTGATTAAAAGCAATGAGAATCAAAATCAGATTACGGTATCCTTAACCAATTAAAGTCTTGCGCAAGGATCTTTGGCGAAAAATCTTATTTTATACTTGTCAACTTAAGCTATAAACTTATTTTTCTTGCTGCACAAATCAAGTAATTAGTCTCAGCCCAAATATGGCATGAAAAACACTTCATGTTTTTTAAAATTTATCGTGACCCATTGTGCTCGGGTCGCCTTTCAAATGCGTTGAACAACAGAAAGACGTCAAAGTTTTCAATCAGCAACATCAACTGTCACGTTGAGACAAAAACAAAGCTCGACAGTACAGTCAGTATGCGGTGTGTTCAACGTGCAGGGAGAAAAAATTCCGTTTTTCTTGTTGGGGAGTGCTACTTTTAATCACAACAATTTATTCAGTAAATTAATTGGGGTCTCTTCCGAAAGAAAGAAAGAAAGTCAAGCATCACTGCAAATTTATTTGTGTACTGGTTGATCACAATGAAAATACGTGATCAATATACTGTGTTTTTGACTTATCTGCTCAACCGTGTCAATATTCTGACAGCAGTTAATTCTGATTGGCCGAATGAAGTTTCCGGAATGAATAATGTATTGTTTTGCTAAAACCGAAGACGTTTAATGATATGCGGAGCACGTAGGCGGTTTCGAGTGGTCTTATGAGCGGGTGCCTCACGCAAGTCGTATCATTATTGCAAATAACATCGACAGGAAGGTTGTGATTATTGAAAGCTTGCTGGAAGCAGTTTTTCAAAATGTGTCTGTTTTGTGAGAGAAGAGTGGACAATGACGATCAAAAGGACAAACCACTCTCTTATTCTGAAGCAATGGAAAGAGCTTACGAATTTCAATTTCGAATTAATTCTGTGGAAGTGAACGAAGATGTCCGAACGATCGAGGAAAGTATGGTGGCTGTGCCGCCATCGAACCCGAATCCCAAATCGCCTCGCAGCCCACGGAAGAGAATAAACAAGAAAAAGAGATATCCTTCTATTATTAAGAACATTTCTAGCCTTGAGGAAATCAAAGAAGATGAACTGTTTGAAGTGAGCGAATCTTCTGGAACCTCGAGCGAAGAAGAAAAAGAATCCGACAAGCGCGATTTAGCTGCGATTCACCGTGAGAGAGCGTTGAACTCCGGAGCATTTGTCCACGATTTAAACGAGTCCAGACCTCGGCACAAACACAGAAAGGACAAAAGGCATTCCAAAAGGAGGGAAAAGGGCGACAACGGCTAGATTGCTGAACTAAACTTTCCCAGTGAAGGACCTAAAAAGCGAAACCTTGGACAAAAAGGTTGAGCTCTCACCAAGTGTGCAAGTGCAGGCTTGCTCGAGTGGATGTGTGCGCTGTGTCACGATCACGCCTTCGCGCTGGGATCAACAGACCTTTAACAGGCAAAATCCCTAGGAAACATCTTGTAGAAAGCAATGAGACAATGTGAAATGTAGCTGAAATTGGTTTCAGCCGGAATAGACATGAAATGGACAGTGAAATGTACAAGCAATATGATGCAATCCGCTCAAACTTGCAGCAAACTGATTTGTTGACAGTGTCATGTTAATTGGGTTGACACGTTCGCTGCTGTTTAAAACCATATTTCTTCATAGAAAGAGAACATATTATCTTGTTCAAGCTTTGGAGAACCGAGTTTATGATATTTGAGCTGTGATATTTAGAATCTTCGCTCTTGTCAAATAGCGGTTATTTACGTTTTGCAGTGGTTTTAGAGTTGTTCAATGCCAATACTCGGCAATTATTATAGTCTTTATATAATTCAAGACAAGTAAAGTTTCGTTTAACTTTGATACTAACTCGAAGAAACTTGTAAATAAGAAAGCATTCTATTTTGAAACTGTAAATCTGTCATTCTAGTTTAAAAAAAACCCAAGACATTATTTTTTTTGAAAAAGCTTTATCGTGAAAGGAAGAAATTATATTTATGACTGAACTTGATATGTATTGTCTCTGACTGTGTTGTTTTTGCACATAATTGCGCGCAGTTCATGCGAAGAAACCTGGCACCAATTCTACACTCCCCGGACTTGTCGTGGCATGTACATTGAATATCTTCAAAAAATCTTTGAAAATTAAACATACATTCTGAAGAAAATAGTCAAACATTTGAAGAGCAGGCTGAACAAGTTGCAAGTGTGCTAGGAACAGAGAAGAGTTAAATAAGTTATTAGGCAATTTGCGTGGGAGTTTGCATAATCCAAGTGTTATGATCATTTTGATTTCATTTCCGCACTTAAGCCTGTGCATTGAAATATTTACCCCCGCAACTCGCAGCGATATTTTGTTGATATGGAGCCGATCGGACGCAATGTCAGCGAATATTTTAGTCTGTGACGAAGAATTTTTAACACACTTGCGGCGCCGCACGCGACAAAACCATAATTTTTATCTTCTTTACCCTATATGGCATTATAATTTTCCGTTTGTTTTATCTGTTTAAAACTATTAACTACAGTACAGGTTGCATGTTAACTTTTTTGGTAACTAAGTCAATTTTAAAAACAAGTTTTGCAGCCTTTCTTAAAAATTCCTCACATTAGTTTTGATTTCGCAACATGGCACGGAAGATTAGATACCATATGTTGAAATAATCGGCAAGAAAAAATGAGCAGTTTCATGTTCTACCGTGAACATACAAGCCTTTCCGAAAATGAGACTTATCGACTTATAGACTTGAGATTTATCGTCCGAACTGGCAAGTGAAGAGCCGATCTTGGCTTGAAATGGCACATATCTGTACTTGGAACCGGGACATGAAATTGGGGCTTGGTAAATTAATAACTGTTTAGCCCCAAATCGGATCAGGCAAAACCACAAAGCACATCTGACCCGTTTTACAGTCCCTTTCTCAATTTTTAACTGAAAACTGGGTTTAAAAACGTTGATGAAAAGGCCTTGAGTTAAATCATAAAAACAAATCCTGATGTTAATCTTGTTTAACTGCCTCGAGATAAGAGGACACTCCCAGGGTAAACAGTCGCCATACCCTCACGTCTGGGGTCAAATCTTGGTGTCAGGGAGTGAACGAAAAATACAGAACACTGAGACAAATTCTAAGTTTCTCGCTTTTCTCCTTCTGATCATCTTTGCCGATGAACAATCAGTACGTGTCCAAATCTGAAGATTGCTTTAGTTTTTTACTGATCAAATTGAGTAGTTTTTGCCTGCCATCGATCTGATAGCCATCGGCACTAATCTTACTAGTCGATGGTTTGACAAGCTTGTGCAATCTAGATAATATCAGCTCGGGGTCGGCGTATGCAATTACAATTGCCTGCATTGCTTTGCTTCTTGAGAAATATACTCAGCAAAACGTTAACTTAAGTAGCTTCATTCACAAGAAAAAATATTGGATTTTTGATACGAGAGCGAAGTGTAAAATACAATATAAGCAATAGCCACTGTGTCTGAGAGATCAATTGTGGAATGACCCCTTTCGTTATCCGGCAAATGAATAAGCCTTAATGAAAAAAAAATTGGAAAAACGCCGGATTATGTTTCATTCTCAAGAAGGAAAATACGGAATTTGATAGTCGCTTAAGCTTTAGCCAGAGCGAGGTGTCTTTAAAAATTTAATAAACTATAAAGGCAAAATTAAATACCACATGCATGTCTCCAGGGATCAACTATCAAATGACCCCTTCTAGGCCATTATGACTAACTAGTATGTGCCCAAACAAACAAAGAGAACTTCAATCCAGGCCCGATATCTGTTTTGTTTATAAGAATAGAAGAAATATTATAATAGTTACCTTAAAACGGCTTAGTTTAGTTAATTTTCAAAGCCAAAAACAATGACAACAAAAGGTTTTTGAAATACTGTCAACCCTTGGGATCCGTTTTGAAGTCAATGTAACTGTGAGCAGAAAAATTACTTTGAAAAGAGAAAGGGATTTCCGTTTATTTTTAAAACTAAACTATTAAAATTTTGGGGCAACTAAACATGAAAGCCTTGCACAAACTCATTTAACAGCGAGAAACTCTCTTTTATCACTTTCAGTTTTCGCCAAAGGAACCTGCTTGCAAACTAAAACTGAAGGAACAAATGTTTGGTGTTCTATCGAATTTTGTTCCGATCAGGCGGCTATTGATATTCGACTGCGTTCATCAAACAAGCTGAATAAGTAATAGTTTGCAATTGCTACCGAGTTTAAATCAGCAGCGCGTTGCTTATTTCGCGCGAGGTTCTATAGAAAGATGCTCGCTTTCGCATAACAAGGTACAAAATCAGAGGGACAAAATAGGTGTTCATAAAAATACAAAGAGAGCAAGTTGAATGCTTAGCCCTTCCATCAAATACAAACAATACTTTATTCTTTTATATGCGGCAACAAGCGTGATAAAATTGCATGGAAAATTCTAATAAACACGATAGAGAATGGTAGACTATAAACGATCGATATTCTTACGTTTGCAAGGCTTTGAAAATATCATGGGTTAAGAAGAGTTAGGACGAAAACTATCATGCAGATTGGAAGAATCTATACCTGTTAGCTATTGGATATTGGAAAGCGTCTGGTTTATGTACAAAATAGATGTTTGTAAAAACACATATAGAACAAGTTACATGCTTAGCCCTCCATTTTTTGTGTAATTTTGAGACTGCAATGATAAATGTGATAAATAAGGTGATAATAATTATAATAGGCGTGATAATAGAAAACAAATTGCAAGCTAATGTTAACCTGGCTCTGGCCGAGTACAGTAAGCCGTCTATACTCCTATAGGCCAGGTGTTAAAACCGATTGGCTTATAATTTTTTTATGGTATTTCGTAAAAATCTAGAAAGGTTCGCCGATCATCACATAAATATAATGTTCCAGTAGGTTTTGTCACAACTGTCAATTTATAAGAGTAGTAGTGATAGCTTGACTGTTTTCCCTACTGCGAGTTTTCAAAACTTACCATTTCATAAAGCCAATATCATGTCTGCATTTCTATATTCATGCTAGAACGACCACTTTCAGTTTTAACTTTTCACTCTTTTGCTTTCTGGCTTACGAGTACAACTTACCAGGAACGCGGCTTTAAAACATTTTGCAACTTCAGTTCAATAAAACAGAGAAACTACTTGCAAACTTCAGTCTCCGTACTTAAGAAATAATCAAAAGTAATAACTTAAATTGTTGCTCTTTTATATTCGCCATTTTTAATTTACTCAGCTAGTCAGTGTAAGCGTTTACACAAACAATCACCATTTCTGATCAAACTCTCCGCGGTTCGACAGTTTTTTACTTTCAAATGCAGTGTTGTTATTTCACTGTTCTCAAAACACTGTCACACTGTTCACATTGGTCACTCATTCCACAAGTAGCCTGCCAGCCGGCTCTCCTGTTTGTAGAAAATCAAAATGTTCAGTTTTCGAAGCTCTTTCTGAACCTCCCCTCCATTTTCAAGCGCCAAAATAGTTTCGAAAACAAACCTCTTCGATTTTAACCAAACAGGAGAGCGGTCCAGCAGGCTATTCAACAAGCAGACCATTTCGTGTCAAGAGAAAAAAATTGTATTCTGACTCTGAGCGCCAACAAGTCTTCATACTTGACACGAGTTAGTGCCAAGCAGAGAGTTACAAAAGAACAAAACCCCGTCCCACAGTAGTTACTCAACCAAGACCTATTTATAAACATTAGGCGCCACTCTTCACTCAACAAAATGAAAACAAGATCAATTGTGCAGTTTATGAATAACAACACCCAGTCGCGAAACGCTTGTTATCAGATTTTCGATATTTAACAGAACGGTTTACGAATGTCAAGGCCAAGGCTCCTGCATGCTGTTAACATAACTGGTGACGTGCAGTGACATGACAAGTACTTCATGAACACTGCTTGGAAGAAAAAGAATTAATAGAACTGGCCAAGAAGAGTATTCAAAACTTATTTGGGTTTCAACAACCGAGGTGACACCGCTAGGCTACCTACCCAAAGAGTGCCGGTCTTATTTGAGTCATATTCGTGGGGGGGGGGGGGGGGGGGGGGGGGGG
>JAOBRG010001796.1:0-21710 GCA_027574985.1 Umimayanthus nakama | reverse complement strand
TTACGGTGGGCCCCCCCCCCCCCCCCCATCATCTCAAAGTTGCTCCCCGGTCCCTGTACTGAGAGGAGAAGGATTGGGTGTGTTAGGTTCAGCAGAGCAGATCAGATCAGAGTAGTGGAGATTTTAATTAATGGTTGTTGATATGCGGCAACATAATGAAAAGCTAATGAAGATTCAAATATGAATTGCAGAAGTTCATGTGCATTCCCCAGCGATTATCCGCACAACGATCTGCGCCATCAAAATGGACCACAACAGAAAACAACAGAATAGGATAGAAAGGAAGATAGGATAGACTTTGATTAACACCCCCTCCTCTTTTTCTTTTTACATCTTGTAGAAGGGAGTCAACGTTGACCAGTTATAGCTTCTTGATCTCATACCATTAAGGCGCTAGATGTCTTGTAACTACAAACCACACAATAGTCTTGTTGAATATAATATTTACTCTCGACTCTGTGATCACAAGTACAAAAATAGATAAATCTTATACCAACTTTATAAAATATATTTGATTAATCTAACAAAATCACCATGATATCAAGTATGGAAAACTTCACCTGTGACTTGTGTACCACTAAAGCGCGGTTATAAACACTGAATACAGGACCTTGTACAACTGAAGTATTACACCAGGATACTGATACAATTATATGGCCCATTTTATAAAAATTATTAGTAAAACGGCAGAAAATAAATAACTTCATACCGTTGAAACAATACATTTCTGTCATATTCGCACGGTTATGATCGTTTTCGATATTTACTTAGTTTTCGTTGTCTCGTCCCTTGCTACTCGCTTGGATCTTCTATTCGATTATCACAACTACATGCTTTCTCCTCAATTCGAAAGAAGTCGCCGTGTCCCCTATTAAGTTTTTTTTTTCTAAAAATGGTTTATCTATAACTATCCTCAGTTCAGAAAGCATTAAAAACGCAACACAATGTTTCTTTCGACATTACAACAAAATGTATCAAAAATATATAAAGAAGAGCAATAAACTCTCCTACTACCAGACGGACAGCAGCATGTGGAGATAAAAATTAAAAAAATCATATCATATAAATACAACTATGTTGGTAAAGCGCCATAAAATGCAAGCACTGAAGCTATTCGGAAGCGTTCGCCAGACATCGCGAACACACATTTTTGTAAGAACCTAATAATTTCACCGAGGCCTTTTTAAAATCTGCTTCAAGTTGCTTTTGAACATTTTAGTTGAGTTTAAAATGATTTTTATGGATCAGATTTGAGGGCTGTTTTCCATATAGCTGTAAACTTTCGTAAACAGACGCGAACCAGCAAACTGTTTGCAATTATACTTCCAAATCCTCTATTCTCGCCGTCGCATTCAATGCAGTCGGAAACATGGCGTTTCTATCTTTAAGGTTTGTATGCGATTATCGACGACACGTCTAAAGCAAAAAACGGAATGTTTTTCAATTGATACAAGGGGTTTGTGTCGGCCCGTAAACACCCCTTCGCTAACCGTTTGCGTCCGTTTGAGAGAATTTGTTCTCAACTTGTTCTTTAGAACTGGGGGAAATCCGGGCCTCGGTGATCTTGCAGGTTTGTTGAAGTGTGAACGGATAAAATACATTACATTTCCCGTTTCCTTTACAATATCTACTCCAGCTTCATTTCCCAATACGTACATACCACTTTCTACATATAAAATTTCCATAATTATTTTCTCTTTTATCAAAACTATTATTTCTGATAATTGCTAATTATTACTAATTGCATAAAATTATTTTTAAAATTTTTAGATTGCTGATTGAATAAATAATCATCTTGATTAAGAATATAAAATTTAGCAATGGCCAATGACTGAGAATGTGTTTTCTTTTGCGATGCACAACGAATGTATCGTAGGTCTTCGATAGACTGGTTAAACTTTAGAGTAAAACATTTCTGTTGAAGTTGAAGATGAAAGATACTACTAAATCTTATCAATTCTAGCTTCAACGCAGTTTACAGCTTGTTAATTATTTACAAAGTACTGAACCGTTAAGACTATGCCAGTTTCGAATTGTATAACTGAAGAAAAGTTCGAACTCAACTAGAGTCTTCAATGAAATCAGTTCAGTGACAAAGCGTTTTGTGAAAATGTTAAATGATGAATGGGGTTTCGCGTTGCTTAACTACTTTGTGATATTTTTCTCATTCTACCGGCTGTTTCGTTTCAATACACATATATATACAACACCCATCAGCTTTCAAACCACGAAGTTCTTAAGGGGGTTTCATCCGACCGCAAAGCAACTTGGCCACAGATGACACGACAACTATACTTGGCCACAGATGACACGACAACTATACTCTTTCATATACGTGACGTCACTTTTCGGCCTAATCGCGTTTGGACACGTTTGCGGTAAATTCCTCAAAGTCCTGCAAAATGAATTAACAAATTAACAAACACGTAGGAAGTCTTGATTGTTTCGACTGTAACACACTATAATGAGTCATATTCAGTGAGTTAAGTTTATTTGATTGGTCGTTTGTCTTGAGAGTAGCCTGTGAACGAGGTTAGCGCAGTGGGCAAAAGGCGCTACATAATTGCACCACCTTTTTAAACTGCCAACCAGGAGCTCCTGGGTTCAAACTCCGGCCTGGTCGAGAGTCAAACTTTGGGCGACCTTTTTCGCAACACCGTCAGTCGACAAGGATTCTAAGCCGTTGGTCTAGTCTCCCGACGTTCTATCGTGGCACTTAAAAGTGCAACTTAATGTCCCAGGCAGAAAACAAGGCGAACCACTAATATCGGTCTGTCTCCATGCATTTGGTGTCAACAGGTGGCTGAAAAGCCCCCCTCCCCCCTGGAGAGCACCTGAATTGTACTGTAACTGTACCCCATGTGGCAGACTCAATAAGCCCTGAGACCAGGGAGACAGGTTGCAAGCGGACGGCTGATTTGACAAGAAAAATGCGCGCACATAGGAAAGTAACGTGAAAGAAGAAAAACTTATGGTTTACTATTAACTCCTATTACGGCTTCTCGCAGGCGCCTCTGCCTTGCGCTCGTTACTGAACTCGTGCTCAGGCTTCGCGCGCTACTAATAGTCACCGACACACCTGAAACCATGGTTCTCTCGTCCTTAACCAGTCAATCACACGGGCGTACTGAAAGGGCACAGCAGGGAGTATAGCTCTTAGGCGGTCGTTCAAATTAAAACCAGAAAACTAGAAAGTTCTTTCACTTTCAGAGTTGCTTTAACCCTTTCAGCCCAGCCATTTTGTCAGAATGTAACTTTTCCTTATATTACAAAGGTAGTTGTTGGCAATGAGAATTAAGCAAAGTAATTGATTAAATACCGAACACTGCATATTGAGCTTCTGGTAATCTAATTGGCTCTCTACTCACGGTATAAACCCATTATCCTGTAGTTTGTCCAAATATGAAAACTGACAACCTTATCACGGAAAGTTTCCCCTCAAAATGTCCGAAACTCGGGTCGGTGGAAAACAAAATTCGAAATGTATCTATCCAGCCGTGTTTGTTATTTTATAAAACAGATATTCTACTCATGCTTCATTGTTGGATATGAGCTTATGATAGCCCACTCGATGCCCGCACCTCGTCTGTTATCTAAAAGTTCATACTAAATGCGCGTTCGTGGAATAATTGTAAATTATCTACGAGATAAAAAACAAATTGTCCGGACCGTTAACAAAGACAGTTTAGGCGAGCTCAGCAATACGTCATATGGTGTGTTTTGGGATGAGAGGGTAAAACTCGCGTCACGGGTAGCGTAGTGACAGCTACGGCAAAAAAGATTAACTCAAACACCAATAAATGACAATGGACACAGAAAGATAAAACCGCTTCGATTCTTCCGACTCCGTCGACATTTTACGGACAGCATTTGAGTGAACCTATTTTTACCACCTCCGTCACCGATGCTGATACAAGGACTTTAACCGTATCGGGATATAAACGTAAAGCTACAAATAGTAGACTTAAATACACTTTTCCACAATTCTTCCCGTCTTACCTTAATCTGCGACAGCGCGTTCATCAAACTCGCTCGATGCTCTCCCTGCATGTGCGCCTGTTTATCAGCCGCGTCCTGATCCTGCGACTTATTGCTCCTCTCCAGATCAATTTCCACCGACCGTTCACGAAACGCCACTTGGGATGAGTCAGAAAACCGTCGCCGTTTCATCTCTGCACTATCAACTTTCGGGGGGAGCGGAGAATCTCGGCCCGCCGATGAACTCTCCGATGAACCAGACGCCGAACGTTTCGGCAGTTCGGAGAATGCTCTTCGTGTTATAGGAGGGGATTCCCTAGTGTCCGGCGAGCCCTCCGAAGACACAGACAGCTTCTTACGCCTCGCGTCGGTAAGTCTGCGCGCGCCCAGAGGAGTCATTTTCCTTAATTCTTCCTCGAGGGCGGCCAGAGAAGTGGCTGATGATATCGAAGACGATAGCGAAACTTTTTTGGTCAAACCTGGATGAGCGTGCTCAGAGTTATCTTTGGTGAACTTTTCCTCCAGAGATCCCTGTGAAGAGATCGACTTTTCCGACCCTGTCGGAGAGTTCTTGAACGCTGTTCTACGTTCCTCCGCGTTGCTTGGAAGCTTGGAGACAATGAAGCTTGTATCGGCACCAGATGACTTTTTGCGCGCCACCTTTGATTTCATAACTTTTATGTTTCCCAGCACATCAGCTGATTGTTTTTTATTTTCTTCGAGGCTTTTTTCAATCCGGATTAACTGTTGGTTCACTTCCTGAAGCCTTGCCTCCGACGCAACTGTGTTGGATACTTTGCTAGGGTCCTCTTTTGTGAGCAATTTTCTTACCGCGCTCTTCTTTTCCTGGCTTTTGTTGATCTTCTTTTCTAACACATCTTTCTCCAGCGTCAAAGAATTTCTGCGTTTGCGCAGTAACGTTTCATTTCTCAACAGTTTCAGCTTTTCTTCTTCTGCTAACTTTTCAATTCTCTCCATAACATCTTTCCGACTGATTGACTCATCTAATTCGGTACCAAAACTGGCTAAAGAGGGCTGGGATGAGGCCCGACTTTTGGCACCGCTGTCCACAGCCTCCTGCTTGCTCGCGGACTCCTTGCTTTCTCGAGCAGGGGATCTGGGCTGAGCGCCAGTGGGCTTCGCTGGAGCAACGGGTGACTTCCGTTTCTGCTCCTCCTGCGGTGAACTGGGCCGACCTCGAACTAGTGCCACAGCAGCGGAGCGTTTCCACTGCAGCTGCGCCCTTTTAGCCTTGTTGTGTTTATTCTGGCCGATTTGCTGCAGCAGCTTTTGATCTTGAAGAAGTTTCAGTACATCGTCCAAAGATGTCAGCCTGCCGCGATACACACTGCTTATATCGTCGCTACTTTTGTTGAGCTTTTCTTCCTTGACGATATCTTCTCGGTTAATTCTGTCCAATCGCAGGTCGTCCATGGAGGAGGAAGTGCGGATTTGCGAATCCAGTGCGACATCCAGCGTGTCGTGAAGATCTCTAGTAATATCCGGTTTCTGATTCCCATTTGGAAAACTGTCCCCCGATGATTTTACTAGATCAAGCGTTCTTTCTCCTACGATCCTGTGCAGGTAAACACAAACAACGTTAACAATTAACTTCAAAAGTGTCAACACAAGAACGGCAAGCCCAAGGGGGAAGGGGGGGACAATTAATCGGGACCCCTCCCCAAATGATTTTATAAAAGCTGGTTACTTGCCCTGCAAGGAGCTATGAAGTAGTTTTCCATGAGGAAAACTTTCAATCAGTCACGTCACAACATGTCTGCCACCCTAGCGCCCACTTTTTAAAAGTTCTGTTTTTATAATTTTGCTTGAAATATTCAGAAAAGCGCTATTTACTGTCTCAACTAGAAAACACTCAACTATAAAACGAAAACGAAGAAGCTAGAACAAAAGTTTCTTAAAAATCTACCTTTTTAGTTTGGTTTTTATTTTAATTGTATAATATTGCTTAGTTTATAGTCGATGTCGCTATCCACTTAATATCAAAAGATGTTGGACATCAGGTATTGCACGTCTGAAAAACCTTGGGGTGTTAGTTAGCCTCCCCTGCACATGCAATAGTTAAGTCTTCATTGTAGATGTGAGAAAACTAAAAAAACGTAGGGGAAGTATAGACAAAAATGGAGTGGGTAAAAAGAATTGTTTTATTACAAATGCAGAGAAAGAGCCAAGGGAGTATGGGTTAAGGAGGGGGTGTTTCCGGGCATTTATCATACATTCGAATAGAAACAGAGATGGGAGGGGCGAGGGAAAGGATGTGAAGTCTTATCACATACAAACACACATGCATACTCACTTTGTCTTTAATTTCCTGCTGTCAGCGGACGCATTTCTTAGAACATCCATCCAGCGATACATTTCGTTCTCGTTGTCGGCAGCAAAGCAGTACTCGGTGTGTTCGTTCGGTAAGGTGAGATCAAACGTGAATCTTCTGGATCTTTTCATTATTCTTCGCACTTCACACGCCTGGAGAGAAAACAATTTAGCGGCATAACAAACTAAGGAGAGCAGAAGCAAGAACAAACCTAAGCATTGGGAAAAAGTGAAACTTGGCGATAAATGGAACGATTACAACAAAAACTTATACAAATACGACTGCAACTTATTAATAGAATAAAAGACAACTATGAAGAGGCATTATTGACAATGAATGCATGCAGTTAGACACAATGATTGTGGCAACAACATTGATAATGACTGGTGACAGTTCTGAAGGTGAAGATACGACGACGGAAATAAGTAGATCAGTGAACACAACAACAGCGACGCTGAGCAGAATAGGTGCAAAAAAAGAACAGGAACTGGAACGAAAGACATGAACAAAACAATGAAAGGGACAAAACATGGACAAAGGCACGGAACAGGCAAGGAAAGGACCTTGACAGAGCGACTGAAGGAAAAGAAAAAGAACACTGAGGAACAAGGGCAAAGACAAAAACAAAGACGAAGACGGAGACGAAGACGAAGATGAAGACGAAGACAAAGACAAAGACGGAGACAGACAAAGACAAGAACACGGTCAAGCACACTAATAAAGAAACAGCCACGGACAAGAACACGGACACGGATAAAAACAAGGAGAAGGTCAATGACGTGGACAAGGTCAAGCTTTGACAAGCACATGGCTAAAATAAAGTTAAGCACAAGGACGAGAATAAGAATGAGTAAAGCTCACGCTCTTCCTACCTGGTTTATGAAGAGCGACAGGGAAGGTTTTTGATCATCTGCGTACTTGAAGAAGTGCAAGTTATCCTCCTGAAGGACGCACCAGCGCTTGGCCCACACACCGGACGAGTTCTTAACATACAGACACGACGAGTGTTTCACGTTGGACAGCATCGACAGCGCCACGTTCACACCGCACACGGTTCGACTGCGGCGTTTTCGTACGGCATGCTCCGCCGACTTTTTGGAGGAAAACGCGTTGGTGATGGCACGACGCACCTTACGGTATTTGCGTGGCGCCTCGCTCTGATGGCAAAACGAGACAAAACGTGAGTGAGAAACGGGTTTGTGGTCATACGCATACGAAATCCTTTTGTTTATCAATAAATTGAACAAAAAATGACTCACAAATATATTTTCTTTCGTTTTTTGTACCATAGTTGATATAATTGGTGGTGAAGTTCAAAAAAACTTCAAAAAGAGTGAACAAAGCTGCTTTTTTCATGCTGATGAAACTGTAACCCCGCACCTTGTCTTGTTTACGTGCGAACCCAAATGCTTTTGTTCATGTTCATTTAAATACCTTTTTGTGTTTTGCGCAGGGTCAAGGCCAACCAACAAGTGAGAGAGAGCGAAAGCCTACAACAAGAAAAATGGTCTCCCAACCATTCTGTTGACTCCGTTTTGTTAGCTGTGTTTGTTACAAGACTCAAATATCGTCGTTTCAATTAAAGGATTTTTCAAAACGAACTCTCCTTTTCACAACTTGGAAACATTCTGAATCGGCTTGACACAAAAACACATATCTTGGCAACCTTGAAAATTGCCACGAAAGTGTTTTTAATTTAATCAGTCCGACGCTTTGATTGGGAAAAAATAGTATGTCAAATCTGAATTGAAAAACTCAATAAAAAGAATTCTTGCTGTGTTTTTCAAAGTGCCTAAGGTAATCTGAAGTTCTAAAGAGAAGGTGAAACTTTTGTAATACAGAGCGAAACCCCTGAATTCAAAGGATTTCTTTTCCTAACCTTTTTGTCCATTTCAGACTCAGTCCGAAGTCTGTCGCTGTCAGCCGCGTCTTTGAGACGTCGCGAGCGCACACGAGTCTCGTCCTCACTGCCTCCGCTGGAGATGTCCCCCGCAGTGGACGGCTGGGGTGAGAGAGATGTAAAGCGGCTGTTACCATGGAAATAGAAAACGAGGCCGCGCGCAGTGTTGAGTTATAGAAGCACGCTTGAAGTTGTAAGTACACGAGAGAAGTCTTGAGTTGTGTATAACTACAACATTTAATCCTTTTTATTGAAAACATCAAAGGTTTGACAACAAAATGCATTTCTCTCAATTAAGGTGGTGACGTCATCAATGTTTAAGCCTAATTAGTGTCAAAAGATGTGTTCATCATCTAGGAACAGTTGTGCAAAAGTGTTCGGCAATTGGTCAAGGGACAAAATATTTAGTCCATAAAACCGCCTCCCCTGCCAATTTAAGGGTTCATATGGGTAGAAGTATCACGTGACTTACTCGTGGGGACGGGTTTAGTGGGGGACTGGGAGTCGCCACTCTGTGCGCAGACTCGCAAGGTTCCTCGTCTTCCTTGTGAAACACTTCCTCCACTTCAGCATCCTTCTCTCGTGAAACGTGCTCTAGTTTTTCCTCAGGGAGGAAGGAACGATCAGTGGATGGCGGTGGACGTCGGAGAGGGAAAGGTGACGACACCACTGATTTAGAGATGCTTTGCTTCCAGTCTTTGTATTCTGCATTGTTTAGCAGAAATAAACAAAGACAACAGCAATCAATTAAGTGATCAGAACCATAATGCTACATTTATATCCATGCCACAATAATAGTTTTTTATACGTCACTTCGTTTGTGTACTCGCGTGTGTGTATTTTCGGGAGTTTTAAGGTGGCGACAAAACCTTTGACATATATATATATATATATATATATACTTCTCTAATTTTTTATCAAATGTTCTTCTGCTGTACAATCCATTTTAACAAAGCAAGAGACTACGCATAGCATAACTCGGGCTTTACTGCTTGCATAATAACAGAATAGATTTCGCTACAATTTGTTCAATATATTTGCTGCCTCGCTCCGCTCTGCAGGTAACTATTCGAAACATGGCCGAAAATTTCGCGACCCAGTTGTCTGGCGCCACAACTACTTCATGTAAGACTACAAAATGTCGCTTCAGTGATTGCCACTTCAGACATGACCAGCGAGTCGTTACTGTTGACAACAACTTCATGTAAAACAACCAATTGTTGTTTCAGTGATTGCTACTGCTTATATGACCAACGAATCGTTACTGTTGGGTTGACTGAAGTGTATAATCTACAAATTCCTCATCTTGCAGCGTGTTCGTGTATATTTGACAACTCCCAGAAATTCGAGGCGTCTTATCAAACTTGCGTTAAACTAACACCAAGCCCCTGCAACCACGCAAGCATAAAATAATAATGCATACAATTTAAATACAGAAGCGATGTAGAAGACACAGCTATCAACCGTGTAAAACACAAATAGCTTCTGCTTCGCCGCTCGGTTTTCATGTTTTCTCGATCGCTCGACTGGTTCTGAGCCGGGAACAGAAAGACACTGCCCGCAATATAATTTTGTCGGGAATTGAGATGCCAGTATCACTGATTACTTTCACGGACTTGTGTCGTCAGTTCGGAGCTGATAGCCGAAAATGTTTTGCCCGTATACATGATTTTATGTAATCTACTACCCAAAAGCGTCTGTCAATGATTTAAATTCAAGTCTAAACAAAGCGAAGTAGTGCATCCTTAGACGTGATGGTGCAAATTTAATACATAAATGATGAACCATGAACCCCTCTTTGAAAAAATAGCCGAGAGCAAGGATCAAGCTCGTTTTGTGCCGCATCGCATGCCTTACACGAGATATCTGACTCATTATCACGTGGGCGTCTCCGTACGGCACACTGGTGAGGCCATTGGAATAACTTTTTTTCTTTTTATCTTTTCATTTCAAAATTAAGCGTTTAGGGGCCACGAGTTTGATTTTTTAGAAAACCTCTTGTTAGTAGTAAAAATCAGGTCGTCCACCTTAGAAAACTGCGAATGTTCACGGCAGCACTTTACTGACGAGTCGTTACTGCTAGTTAGAAAGGTAATAAGAACCAGCTGACATGAAGTAGAGCAGAAATCAAAATACAATAATGAAGGCTTGTGCGAGAAAACAGCCGGCATTCCCACCTGATTCACTATCCGCCTGTAGGAAGAGCGCCTGCCCGATGGTGCGCCTGATCTCTAGTACCCAGGGCCGCGCCTCGTCTGGGCAGTCCAGCACCGCGCAGTTACTCAGTCGAATCTTCACCACCACCGCGTCCTCGCATTCCTTGTCGTCGTGAATATGGAGATAGTGGTTCTCCAGTTTGACCTGTGATAGACAAAACAATTTAGAAAGAGAAAAGCTTAAGTTGTCTAGCTAGTTGTAGCTTCGAAGCACAGAAGCAGCACAAGTCACGAGCTCGAACTGCAAACATCTGTTGGCGCCTCTTGCTCAGTGCCAATAAATAATAATATAACCATTTTTATAGTGCTTATACGGTAAAATGCTAAGCGCTTAACAATAAAATTAGCCTAACTATAAATAGAATTAAAATGGTCAAACCTTAATAATAAAACATAAAAAAATGAAGTAAAACTACAACTTAAAGAAAAGCTAATTTAAAAAGCTGGGTTTTAAGAGCACTTTTGAATTTTTTCAATACTTAAAGATTGCTTAATATTAAGTTGTAGACTGTTCCAGAGTTGCGGTGCTGATACAGAGAATACGCGGGAGCCATACGATGCTAAGCAAAATCTTTTGGGTTGCAGCAGGAAGGCAGAGGATGAGCGGAGGTTTCTTATTGGAGCGTATCGTTGCAGTAGACCAGACAGATAAGACGATGCCAGTCCATTCAGAGCTTTATAGGTTAGAAGGAGAATTTTAAATTGGATGCGGTATTCAATAGGTAGCCAGTGCAAGTCCATTAGATGTGGTGTGATGTGATCGTATTTACGGGAAAGCTCAATCAGGCGAGCAGCAGCATTTTGTGCACGTTGCAGTTTCTGTAGGATATATTTTGGTGAACCATGAAGCAGCGAGTTGCAGTAATCCAATAAACAGTCCATACATGACCTCGGACCGCCGCTGCAAACACCGGGATCATCACCTTACTCATTATGGTATAGTCTGGGTTCTCTTAAGGCTCCTGCATATCATTTCGAGAGGCTAGACCACTGCATGGCTCAACGTCCCTAACGTTCAACCTTCGACCAGGCCGGAGGCCTGCGGGAATTGTACCCAGAATATCCGGGAATTGAACCTGAGACATCTTGGTTGGTAATCAGCGATCTTACAAACTGCGCACACGCTTCACTTCACTTCTTTCACTTCAATTCTTTAGAAGTCATTACGCGGGACTGTACAAAAATGTTATGGTAACTATTGACAAATGGTATTATAATATCAAGGTGTCAATTGATGTAGCTTCGTTTTAACAAAAAGAATACCCAACCCCAGCTTCTACGCGAAAAATCTAGATGTAAACCTAGTCTATATATGAACAGCTTTAAAATTAAATGCAGATAGTAAAATCATATGCCATGAGAAACCAGTTTGCTAAGACATTTCTGGTTGTTGAAGAGCTAGCAGCTGTTGAGTTGTCTTTCGGCAAAGTTAAATATAATCTTTCAGCTAGAACACTATTTAGATACTGTATGAGCCATATCTTGGTTCATGTTTGTTGTTGCTTTTACATATGTCCAGCCCACATTGACAATCCAAGGTATCCATACGGCCGTTTGTAGCTAGCGTGGTAAAATGGTACTGTTACCTCCCCCCTCCATATCTCTCCTCTTTCTCACCTGACCAACACCCCCCCCCCCCCATACAAACAAATTAGAAACGCGTTGTCCCCTGTTGTTGCAAAATATCTCTTTTGCCCTAATTGAAAAAAGGTAAGCAGCAGTCGTGTGATTTGGTTCAGTAAAATTAAAGCTTTCCAAATCCTGCGACATTAAATCAGACGAAAAAAAACAGTGTACGCGCTTTTTTATAAGAACAATTTGATAAGAACAACGAAGTTCGAATTTGGACAAAAATTAAGAATAATCCAGGCTGGGGTTTGGAGTCAAAAATGCAAAGTTTACTTTTTTCAGTAAAATTCTGTTATTTTCCTCAAACTGGCTGTATCGATCAGTAAAACACTCTAACGTCGAGACCAGTTGAACTTCCATTCGCCTTGGTGATCACAAGTTAGGTAATTTTGAATATTTTAGGAGTTATTTGTTCTTATACTCACAAAAATAAAAATAAGAACAGCTTAAGAACAATTGATGCTGAAATTCCCTAAAAAATTAAGAGCAATGAGGCTCGGCAAAAATTTACCGGTTCTTATGAAAAAAAAGCGTGTAGGTCAGTAATCCTACAAAACCTTAATGTCATTAATGCTTTATATTTTTTAATTGTAAGCATGCGGTCTTTTATACAAAATCACGTGAACCTGAAAAAGTTGTTAATTGCTCCTACCCAACATTTCAGCCAGACTTCTTCGTCGAGTCGTTGGTGAAGATACCCTTCTTTCGCAACTGGTGTTCCCAGAGAATTGGCTGAGTGTATTGCCACTTCATCCCCACCTTTGCGTAACCCTGGATATCATGAGAACAATACGTTACACATGATAAGTAGATACATACTTTTTAATACTTAGTACCTTTTATGGCACTGAAGAAACCATTGCTTGTAAGTGTCTAGTTGTCCTAGCTCGGTTGATTGATTATCGTAGATATAGTATTGAAAGAAACGGTTGAACTACTTTACGATATAAAGTCACTTCTGCCTGCATGCAATATACTACGTAATAGAGAAGGTTTATACTTCAAATCACTACATTTGACAATCAGATAACTAACGAAATCTCTTCAGCTTCCAACAGCAATAATACAGTACACCAAATTAAATAGAACCACGATACAGTCCGCGATGCAGTCTTCAATGATGCAAGATATTACCGGCTGAAGTTGTATGTTGCCGTCACGGGTTCACGATTTTCGCGATCTACCTGAGTTAACAGTTCAGAAACACAACAACAAATGTCACAAAATCTAAAATGTCAAAACACTTACGTTTCTCTACTTTGATGCAAAATCCTTGTACTCGTAACTTGAAACTTTTCTCAAAAAACTTGTACATTTCGAATCGCGCTCTCGCTAGCCAACGAACGACACGTAGCTCGTAAGATGTTCACATCAGAATGCAGCCGATAAAACTCTTTGTCGTAGACCGAATTATGAAAAAGCTTAGATGTTTCCCACAATCATGCCTTCAGGCCTAATATAGCATAAAAGGCCGACAAAGGGCGCGAATATTCTCATATACCAACGAAGCAAGCGCATGGGCAAAAGTAAAAACAAAAACAAACGGATAACGATATCCCAATTTAAAATATTTGAGCAGATATCCGCCAGGGTGTAAATGTGTGGTCTTTTATAGTCATCCATCCATGTAGGTCAATAGCCAGAGGCGAACACTCAAATAAAGCATAATCCTAGTTGAAGCTTAAAGTAACAGAAAGCATACGAAGTCGACCGGAAATAATTGAATGCATTTCCTTCCTGGAAAACGATGTAGCAATAACTGGGTTTTCAAATTTTTCTTCTTTCTATCTGATACAATATAATTGAAACTCTTGGTTCAAAAATGTTGAGAATGAGAGCTGAACAACGTTCAATACTCGTTAGTCATCACTGACCGGGTCATCATCTAATGGCAAGCACTAGCCACTCGCTAACTTTATAGGAAAGTTCTTTCTAGTTGATTAATTTTTTATAACGTTTACTTTTCTAAATACTTTATATAATACCGAATAGTTTGCAGTGTAAATTCTTCAGGGGTAAAACTGTTATTACAAAACTTGTAGAATGTAGTAGAGTGTTGCAGACAGACAAAATGCATTTCATTTTGGCCCCTATTTATACGTTGTACTGTGTCAGTAGTATGTGTACAGAATATCGCATTCACTTGCAACTACAATACACTACGGGACTGCTGCCTGCAAATCTCCTTCCAAAACTGATTGTAAAAGAGTGAATCATTTAAACAAAACTACGAACAACTACTTTTATCCTAACTAAGATACAGTTGAACCCCGTTAATTCGAGGTCCCAATAGGAACTGCTTTGATTTGCCATATAAGATAAAACATTTGCACGAAATTAAATTTCTCGAGTTCAGTTTACTCACAATTTATTATAGACTCGGAATTTCAAGTGAAGATTAACTGCCAGTCTTTAAAAACTTAAATGATAAATACAGTTGGACCCCGATAGTTCGAAGTCCAAGCTAACTGGAAGTGATATTCATTCCCCTAACCTTGGAGTGCCCTACTACAGATTTTTACTTCGTTAGTTCGAACCCCCGTTAATTCGAACCGTTTTCTTTTCCCCATGGAACCTCGAATTAACGAGGTTTAATGCAAATGTAAAATGTACGTCTGAAACAGATCCTATTCACAAAATCTCATTAGCTTTGAGCTTTTGCGAGGTTTTTAGTTTCAAGCAATCCTGTACGCAAAGTGTATCGTCATTTTGTGGACGTTTTCGCCATTCAGTAGGACAAGCACATACCAGGTCTAGTTAAGAAAAAACTCTGTAAACCATATTCTCTGGCTAATATGGGGGTATATCCGGTTTAAAATCAGTTACGCTCATTCTTGGCCTATTTTTCTTCTTCGCCATTTCTAAAATAGTTAGTCCCCCGGGCAATTGGCGGACGAACAAACGACAACATACAATTGCAAGTTTTTTAAAAAATGCCAACGATTAGTTTGTAAATAACTTTTTTTTTCTGCGTTGGCGTGTGACCTAAACATGTGGTTTGATCAACATAGGTTGAGGGATATGTTCTTTGTCAGAGCAAACTGATTGCTATGGTTTGTTTTTTTGACTGTAAGTTGTCGTTTTGACCGTTTGCTTCGTCAAAACAGATCAATTTGCTCCAACAAAGGGTTGATCTCTTGTCAGCTTCACCATTACATCCAACTTTTTCGTTAACAACATACAAAAATTATCAACCCTTCTTGATCAAACTACATACTTCAAGTGCTTTCTAACTAAAAACACAGTCTCAGTTGCCGTTGAAATCTTCTTCCAGAATCACCGACAATTTTAGAAAAGACTAAGCAGCAACGAACACAATTATACGAAGGACGATATGGCTCGACTTAGTTGTCTATTGGATCAAGACTTGTATGACCTAAACCTTGGCGTTTTGCCGATCGAGAACATTTCCGATACAATTTAAATACATTTTAACTCATAGCAATCTTTGCCCTAATAACCTCTTCTTTGTTATTCGCCAGTGCATTCAGTCTATGTTGATGGACACGAGGCCACCACGAATTTAAGTAGTAGGTAGATTTTACGCGAGATTGGTGTGCTGACGTCTTAACCCATTTTTTTTGTTCTTTAGGTATCTGGATTACTTGATATGTTCTGCAGACAAGGCAGTGAATAATTTAACAACCGGAGACGGACCCTTAACGGGTGTCATTCGAGGGTCAAGAGCTAAAGCCGATCGGAGTCTGATCACTTGAAAGTGCGTGGGAATCAAACTTAATTACTTGTTTATTGAAGCCATTAACAGCTTTCGACGAAACAAAACTTTTCTTCTTCCAAAAACTCGAACACTGTCGCATTCAGTATAGCTTTTTTTTTGCATTTTTCTTTACTGCATTAAACTTTCTAAAAAAGTTAAAAGAAAGTCGACAAGCCGAGTTCGGTGAACAAAACAAGCCAAGGCAGATCATATACATGAGCTTCCTTCATGCGTCACTCGCCCAAGTTTTAAATAACCAAACAATTTACGCAACAAATAGCTAAGCAACGAATGCCGAAGAAACTACGTTTCCTTTGTGAATCTTTAGCTTTGACTGAATGGTCAAAGTTTCAAGGTAAATTGGTTGCGAGCAGAATCGTATGTATCGTTTGAAGAAATAGACTAAAATAATCGACAATGACGTTATCGATTAGAGCAAAACTATTATTTTTAAATGAAAAATCTTATGAAGGCTGTGTTTTTACGAGGTGCTTTAACCAGGGTATAATTCCGATGATTAACCGACTAAACAGCGCCACAAGGTAAACACGCTGCATCACGTCATCTGTTATTTGTTATTCTTTACGTCTGCGCAAATGTTGTTTTTTGCATCAGTTTAATCACTCGCGCTATCGCGTGAACGTGAACACGCATGCGTGCACTGGTGTGTATATGTAAATCCGAGCTCATACCTTAACGCAAGCACAAAACTAGGCACAGGCACAGATCTGCGCATGCTCAGTTCGTGCGTTTGTGCTTACTGACAAATTCGAGGTTAAACAAACGCAGAGACAAGCACATTAACCAACTCGCAACGCTTTTACGTGAGTCGGTTAGTTGTTGCGCACTCACCAAGCGAGTCTTTTTTCCGAGAGTCCGCCTCATGTGACACCATCACAAACCCGTCCTCAACGCTATGTCCAGCTGGCTGCTGCCTCTTCGACTCCTCGGGGGTGGGGGTGGGGATGGGCTTGGCTTTGGACTTGTGGCCGAATTTGTGGGTCAGTGAGCTGAAAAGAGACTTCTTTCCTGGGGCTGAAGTTTTGTGCTTACTTTTCGTGGTCTGTGGAGGAGAGCTGGAGTGATAACTGGCCGAACACGATGTTTCCGGTGTGTCTTTCTGTTCACCCTGGCTTGACGGCTCAAAATCGGCAAACCCTAGCGGGACAGCGAGAGTAGGGCTGCTCACAGACGTTGGAGAGTCAAAGTCTGGAGCTGAAAGAAAATTAAATCGTTTATTTAACTATACAGCACTTTGTTTCTACGTTTCTAAACATCAGATTTATTAAACTTAAATTCTCAGTTTGATCGAGAAACCACGCAAAATTCCGAGTAAAGCCGATACCACTGGCAATAACCCCCCCCCCTCCCCCAGATATAAGCCTTTCATTTATCGGCCCGTCTACCTGTCAACGAAAATACTTGCCCGGTTACAGGCCACACCCCTTGTATATTACCCCTCCATTTTTTTCTGCCAGTGATACGTTAAGCTTTTTTAAAAAACGTTTTCTTATTTGGATAATGACGTATATTAGTAATAATTTTTAAATGTAAAGTGATTTTCCGTCCTTGTGATCACACGAAAATCTTTTTAAAAATGCATGTCAACGGCAAGCCGCCAATGTTAACTTTTGTTAACCGATTCAGTCAGCTGTTGAATAATTTGTAGAGTTAACAAATCATGGTTTTCTAAACCGAACCTGTTTCACATTCCTATCCAGAGCACTGTGTGACTTCAATCAAGTATGTTCTCATGTAGATAGCAAGCAAGGGTATTACTCCTCTGTTGTTTCAACAAGAGATTGTTGTCTTTTGATGGCGCCATCAGATTAAGTGGCATTTCAACTTTATCTCTATTCAAACATATCATCCCAGTCGTAAAAACAATAGAAGTTTAAAATAGCAATAGATTTCTTCCGGTCCTGCTTTGTCCCAAATTTCAGTTAAGCTCGGCCATGATTTTTCAATATGACGGTAAAGCTGATTGGACTTCGTTTGTACTACGCCTTTATTGTTCATTTGTAGTTAAAGACTGCATGACACTATATCCAGCAGATGAACTCTCACCCAGCACAGTAGAAGTACATATATAAAATACCTGCACCTTGAACAAAGCCAAGTTATCCGCTATATATCGAGATACTGATACCCAATTTACAAACAACAGGAGACATGTGACGTCAGCCAGACTAATTAGCTGGATTTGATTTTTTCGAGACGCCAATTCTACAAAAGTATGGTGGTAAAATCTGCAAATAAAATTCGCAAATTCTGTGACTATTCCGTTGTATGGCAGGGACAACCTGAACAGATATTCAAAATCAAAATATGGTTTAGAAAGAAAGTCCGACACCCCCCCCTGACACACACACACACACGCACAAACTCCACCCTACCCCACCCCATACCTAATTCCTTTTTATTGTTTCCATGCAACGTACTAGCACACTCAACATTATACACCGAAAGCGCATATATTGCTTTTGACAAAGTATTACCATAGATACTTACAGCTGGGTGGCTCGGGAATGCCGCTAGTTTCCACTTCGAGGACCATTATCCACTCCTCGAGTTCTGCGTCATTCTCAGCTGCAAGGTAGATATCTTCATTCTGAACGCCGATTGTAAACACGAAAGGCTTCTCAGCTTCGGATTCTGGGACACAGTGCAGACTGCAACCCTCGAGGTGGAACTCCAGCTCAGAAACTGCAACACCAAAGTCTTTATAACAGAAGAAGTTGTGCTCTTTGACAACGCACCACCGATTCTTCCAGACGGAGCCTTTCCTTCTGAGGAGATAACCGGAAAAGGTCGTGCTCTGCGTCACAAAGTCTTTGTGGCGTTTTGCGTCTCCTTTCTTTCCTGAATTGATAAAGAAAGCAGATAATTTTAAAATCGGTCATCTCCGAGGTCGAAGATAACACAGACAATGTATGACTGAGGACACGGCGCGCTGTAGACTATAACTGCATGTCTCGTTTTGCCACGGAATCGAAAAACAAACTGTATAAAGGCAAAATCGAGAAAAACAAATGAGCGAGCTCGTTCACTCATTTTTTCTTAATTCTGAAGTAAAATAACAAATAAATCATGTGTAGAAAACTGATAACTACTAATCCTGGGTTAACTCCTAACAAAGCTGTAGAGTTAAACCTGGGCCCGGTTGTTCAAAGCCCGATTAGTACCAATCAAGAACAACCTACAAGGTCTGTTATTTAAACGAGGTCATACACCCTATACCAGTGTCTAACTATTGTTTCTAGCACCTTTGAACAAAGGACGAACACCGGCTAAGGTTTCGACTTAACTCTTAAACAATGTTCCCTAATGATGCCGTTGGCTAACATCTAGGGGGTGGTCAGCGGGTTTAAAGGCGTCGGAATGACATGGTACTCTGATGTTAGAGATGCAGAACGGAGCATGGAGTTAAACTAGGATTAACACTAACCAGTAACCCGGCCCCGAACTAGAACAAAGAAACGAAAGTGAGAGAAAACAAAAAGAGGGTGAGAAAAGAAAAGACCAACAGGCATGGAATGGCCTCAATAAAACCAAACCGGTAATACATGTATTTCTTGAGAGATAATCTAGCAAATACAACTTGAAAAACGAGGAAATATAAAAGCAATAAAATAAGCATACATATACAAGGGGAAAATTCTACAAAAAAAAATCAAAAACTGAGAGGTAGAAAAAAGATATGCCATTGGCTAGCTTTGCTTTTTAATGCTTATACGTGTAAAACCCTCTTCTATAATACTTGTCTAATGCCGGGCAACTTGGAATCACAAGAATGTTAAAATGGTCAACCGTTACTAGTATATCGTAGTCCATTTGCCTAACCAACTCCTGCCATATTGGCCGAACGAATAAAGAACCATAATATTCAAACTTTTTTTGGTGCAGTATTTCTACGCATAAATTAAAATTGAAGACGTGATCCAGTTACTAGTTAGTAAAAAAAATACATGTCTTATCAGCCTAAAGTTTGTTATTTTTCAACACAAAACTTAAGCTAAAACTACTGTTGCTAATGAAACATGCCGTATATGGCAACTGGCCGAATACATGTACGCAAGTTATTGAGGTTAAACACCTTGTAAGGGAGGGAGGGCAGTTAGCACTTCCCCTTAACCAGTGGTGGATCCAAGGAAGGGGGGGCTGTACCCCCCCCCCCTTTTTGGATTTTTTTTCTTTTTTTTCTTTTTTTTTACAAAAGCAAAATTTACTAGAAAAGAAATTAGTACTTAACGAGTACAAAATTTATCTCAAAATGCTGGAAATGGCCATTTTAGAGATTCAAATTTACAAAAACTTCTGGGGGGTATGCCCCAAGACCTCTTTAGAAGGCTCGCTCCTTCGGCGTCGTTAGTGCCCACTCCCCCTTTTGAAAATCCTTGATCTGCCCCTGCTACCATCACCAACACCAATACGAAAATAGCGAATCCCATATTTATAAATGAGTGGCATACCTTTCTTGAAGAACGATGTGGTGAGTTTGGATTTCACACGCGAGGCTTTGTTTGAGAGTACAGTTGTCAAGGAGCCGTGACGTTTGACTCGAGGAGGACATCGCAAGTCAGGCGTTGAGAAAGCTTTTGCAAACTCGTCCCCGCTGCTCACATCAGATGTTTGACTTGTAGTTCGTGGTTTGTCCTCCATTCCTTTGAACAAACATAACAAATTAGTTTGGCAGTTATCACAAAACACTCGAGTGCAATCCTAGCGATGACCCGACAGATTTTTAAAAGCGGTCACCCACATCAGGCAGAATGAACCAGTGGCCAAAATTTTTTGATGGATTTGCAGGCTCCATGATAAGAAAATAAAGGTCCATAGAAACGGACGCAACAAGTCACATCAATGGAAGACTAGTTTTGAAAAAAAATGGGGTTTTTTCTGAGTGGGCAGGTACGCTGAACAAATGCTGGAGTTTGGTCAACAAAAGTTGATATGGTGTGTTTTTCGTCTGTGGGATATAGTGTTTAGCTGATTTTTCGAGTGTCAGCCCTTCGCCTGCTCCAACGAAGGGCTAACGCTCGAAACGTCAACTAAACACTGTATCCCACAGGCGAAAGGCATACCATATCAACTTTTGTTGACCAAACCCATAAACCACAACGTTGTTACGTGTTGTAGTCCAACTGAATGTTGCGCCCGTTGGTTCCATGCAAGTGGACACAACTTGCTAGGCCCAACAAAGATGCGTGTTGTTGGCCATTAATGTTGCAGCCGTTTGCATAGGCCTTAAAATAAACAAGAAATTAGTTTTAGAAAAACCTAAAGGACAAGCCACGATCAAAACCATCAGGTACCACAAAGATGTTTCTCTATTTGGATCTTACAAACAGAAGTTGTCAGTTGTCTTAAGCTTTAAGGGAACGAATAGAATTCAAACCAGGATTTCAACGTCACAACATATAACAGGCCATAACACACTTCACCAAATTCAAAACGCTAACATTTTAGTATGTCATTAGTCAGTGTCTTCTTATATTCACACATCTTTGGTACACTGCCATCATCGGGAAAGTAAAATGCAGTATGAAAACGATCGCAGACAAGTCCTCCGTAACAACTCTGTTCCGAAACTGCGAAACTAAACTACGTGAAGCTACACTAGCAAAGCGCACTCCAGGCTGAAGTGATTTTATTCCTGTATTTCAATATCGCAAATCAAATAGTTTCAAAAGTTGCAGCAAACTATTAGTTTTTCCATATCGTTTCCCAGACAAACGCCACGGCCTTAAGACCCCCCCCCCCGAAAAAAGCCGTAAATCTAACGTTACTCGTGTGCAACAACAATAATGCAAGCCTTCCATTGTATGAACTAGATTAACTACGGAAAGTATACTGAACTGGGCCCAGTTGTACGAAGAGTGGATAACTTTATCCAGCGGATAAATCGCTATCCAGTGGATAAAATTGACGTGTTCT
>JAOBRG010001685.1:0-11194 GCA_027574985.1 Umimayanthus nakama | reverse complement strand
ACAATACAGTGCAATACAATACAAAACCATACAATACAACGAGTTAGTTTGTTATTATTATTATTATTATTATTATTGTTATTATTATTGTAATTGCTGTTGTTGTTTTGGCGCAACTTTATTTGTGCAACTTGCAACAACAGAAGTTTTAGAGACTGCCACGCATGCGCGTATGGGTTTTAAAACCAAACATTGCGAGACTTGCTGCAAATGGTGTGTTACACGTTGCAATACTTAAACGTAGCTGCAAGAATTTCCACACGAAAAGTAGAACCTGATCATGAGTAGCTGTCTTATCGGCGTAAAAGCGCAGTGTTACCAGCTTCAGCACGTTTCGCGACAATCAGATTTTGCATTTCTTGCTAGGATCAAACCAGTTGCGTTACTGACTGCCATGCATCGTTCACGTAACAAAAAACGCGTTCAAAAGGTTGCGTCCGCAAACTTACAAACTTTCATCCAAAATGGCATAGTTTCTAAATACGGTACAAAATGGGTTTTAATTGCCAGACGCAAAAGTTTAATATGAAAAACAGCTCTAACTTAGTACTTATTTTTACTTATTTTCTCGTTGACAAGTTTAAAGCCACTTGAGAGGCAATTTACGTTGGCCATCTATATGTCGAACTTGGTGCTCAATAAAATGAAGTTGTCTGTGAAATTGCTCCTTTCTCGTTGATATTACAATATTGATTGAATTGTCTAATAGTTAGTTGTAATAACAACTTAAGACATATTTAAAACTACGTTTTTTGTTGGCAGGAAAACACAATCTTCACTTTACAGTATCGACCACGAGTTGATTTTTCCTGAAAACCCAGCACACGGTCTTCGTCACGCCACCGAGTCAGTGTGTGACGCTTGTGGTTAGCAGAGTTGCGTTACGTTGTTCCAATATAATTGGGATTCTTTGTGCTGTGTTTGTATCTAAGTTGATGTAGATCTGGATGTCGTCGAAACATACTTAAATTTATCTGATTCTGCATTTCATCCGTTTCTCAGCTGTTGTAGTTTTTCATTTGAAGAAATTAACTTACAGTAGTTCTCTTTTTTTCTTTTAAAAAACATTATTTATTGTGCTGTAATCTTTTTGTAACATTATGCTGTTCATATTAAGGTACACTTAGGTTTTGCTCATTTTCTGTAAAAAATCACAAATTTTGCAATACAAAGCGCCCAATCGTTTTCGTTTTTTAGATTTTACGTTTTGCAATGAAACTTAAAGCCTTGGGGCTAATAAAACCGCTGATCAATCGCAGTACACAGTGTAAATGACAAATTTACCCCTATCTTGCTAAAAGTAAAAACCGATTTTGTAATTTTTATTTTTCATTCTCCAAAGTGGGAGTAACAATTAGTTGCTTAGCACCAACACGGAGGAGAATAATCGAGTAAGCACATAAGGAAAAGTGGAGCTTTAATTTTGGATGGCTGGAAAAGAAACTGAGCTATTTGCGTTTCCGTTTGTGCTCACTCTCGAGCTCAGAGTAGTTTACAGATATTCTCCGAAGACGTACGCGTGATGACCAAAAAAGGGTATTCCAAGCTCAGAGCGCGAAAAGCACTCGTTCACTGGATTGATATTCGCTTACAAAAGATATCTTAGTTTTTGAACCAGTTGACAAAAACCCATAGATGAACTCCTCGCTTTGTTTGTCGTAAAATGTAGAAACGATTTGCGTTATCTTTTCTAAGTTTGAACCAGTTGATAAAAACCTGTAAAACGACCCTTCGTCTGGTAAGCGTGTTTGAAATTTTACATCGAAACTTTTTAACCAGTTGACACCGTTAACTTTGTTTGTCTTGATCAGTTTAGCAATGATTGCAGTTATTCCTTTTAACTTTGAAACAGCTTTCGTTTTCCCATAAGTGACCATTTTGTCTTTGCTTTCAGCAATAGATAAAAAAAAAATTACTTTATATAAAATTGAAAAGCTGGAATGTTCTTAAAATTTTTAAATTTATACAATTGAAAAGTCAACCAAGCCGGGGCCGAAATAGCAACAAAAATACAATCGCAAGACTTTGATACTAGTTAGGCTTGTCCGGCAACCGGAGTGATTAAAAGTTGGATTGATCAAGAAAAGCTTTCTATAAGTTTTTAAATTTTTGCTTTTTGGCAATTGAAGGAAATCAAAAAACCAGGCAAAAAACAACGATTTATTTAAAGTGCATATTTCCATTATCTTTGACAAAAACTTACTTGTTGTGTTTTTGCTAAGGAGACTTTGAAGTCTTAAAATTGAATGGTATTTATAAAGAAAATAATATAAAGATATAAGTTATTGACAAGAAAGTTCCCAACTTTATATATAAACTTGGTGTCTGCCAACATACAATCTCTAAACAAACTCGTTCATTACAAAACTTCTCGTCTTTCTATCATCTTGCTGTAAAATGAGTTCGTTGTGGCTTACTTTGAGTTATATAACAAATAATTTGAAGATTTTTCTGATGTAGAAACCGATATTAAGGTTTTGCCGCGCACTGACGGATTTTTTGGGGGTATAAGTTTATCAGGCTGATAATTTGCCACGCGCAATCTAACGATTGATAGATTCTTATCGTAACAAGTGCTCTGGTCGAACATGGCACTCACGGCTGCATTCATTCTTGTTTTTCACATACAAGTGAACCCCGGCAGTTTGTCGGCCGCCGACAAAAACCAAATTTGTCGAATAATTGTCAGAAAACTGTCAAGATTGGCCGTTTTTTTTCTGAAAGACAGCCTTTTGCTAACCCTTTGTTATTAGTATTACGGTAAAAATCCGCAAAAAAGAACACACCTTTTTCAGTTCAGGTAGATTTTGTTCTTATACATCGGGAGCTTTCTGCAAAATCAGCCTGAAGGTGTTCTTAAAGTGTTCTTAAAGTTGTTTGTTGAAGTTATATACTGCATAGCCTACCAACAGTTGAAGTTTATGTGCATTCATAATCTTTCATTAAATGACTCGATAATACATTCAAGGTTTTTTTAGGCAGTAATAATATAAATCTGGTGTCACATTGGAAGAGGGGTAGAAGTCCCTTGAAGGATGTTTTAATTTTACTGGCACACCACCTTGTATATATAAGAACATTTTTTTCATTTGTCAGGCGAATTCAGTTTTTATGTGTGTGGTATTTTGTTGACCCAATTTTAGACTTAGTACTCCACTTGTTCTTTCATGCGGGTTTTTACTGTAGTGTGTTTGGAGGGCTTTGGTTATTGTGCTGCATTCATGCGGTAATATCCTTGCTCGTCACGAAGTAGTGCGCAGACAATGGTCCTGTTTTAAAAGCAGGGAGATGTTAAGTAACAGAATACAGGTAGTGGGTGGAGCATGAGCATATGTTGTATAGTGCAACCTGCTGAAGTTAATAGGAGTCTGTTTTGCTGGCCTGATGGAATATGTTTGTAGAAATACTGTAAATAACGTTGTAAATAAATTGATAAACAAATAAACCAATAATAAATAAAAATATAGATGAAAAAAACTAATTTAGTAAGAGTTGTTTACCTGTCCGCAACTCAGTGACTGCCCGCTCTTGATTGTGCATGTCTGTCTGGTTGTCTTTTTGTTTGTGCGTTTGGACGACTGTCACACGCATATGCCAAAGTAACAGTTTTTTAAGCGATCGAAGATTGCATTCTGCTGCGTTTTGAAAACAAAGTGCATCCACAGAGAGCGTTTTCGAATCGTCGTAGATCATCCACACGAAAACGTAAAAACGACGGAAATATGATAGCACCTCCCACCGCATGCGCGTACGGTGCTGGAAATTCATTCTAAAACTCTCCCTCAATTCTCTTACAACAATCTGGTCAACAATGTCATCCCACCATTCCCTCAACTTTCCTGGCCTGACCAAGAATCTTTGTGATGTAGCTGGTCTTGTTTTCAAACATTTTACAACCTTTGTTCTCGACACGGACACTGAATGAGTTCTTCTTCAATTCGCTCACTTCCTTAGACAGTCAGCCTGAAGAGTTCAACAACATTAAATGCAACTGTATAGAAGCCCAAGTTGTCTGTCCACCATGTTGATTTTTCACACAGGAGAACGCCGATCCGGATAAAGGGGACTCGATTTTTGTTCGTCAACAAAAAAGAAAACCAGTATTTTCGAAAATGTTCACTCTGGAGGCTCCATTTTCGGTGCACCAAATGTTTTCCGAAAATATACGGTTACGTGTGCCAGCAGGCTAACTTTAAGCAAATCAGTTTAAATTCTTTTCTTTATTTAAGTATTACACATAGTAAAATATAGATATCTGAAAAAAATTATATTCACTTTTCAGCGTATGAATAAAGTAACATTATCTGGTAAGTTTATTTTGTTAATTGGTTTGATAATAAATTCTATATTTACAAAACGGTTCAAATTATTTTTCCTAAACTTTTAATTATGTACATCATCACGTCAAGTTGTCTGGCAATAATCAGAAAATCGAAATCTTTTGTTGTCGCTTACATAACAAAAACTTAAGCTTAAGTATAAGTATAACAGTATGGTATGTCTTTTCTCTCCTAAGAGCAACTCTTCCGTTTTTTAGAATTAACAATTATCAGCTCGAGTAATGACAAGGCCCGTTTTATAAGTCGAGCTTAGGTCGTGTCGAATCAAATCGAGTTGAGCTCGTCTTAAGCGCGACCTTAGCACGACAACTGTTTCAAACATCTTGTTATATTTGTTCGTGCCATCCAACTTTCGCGCTTTGAAAATGCAAGTCATCTTTAGTCTCCTGAGCTTTGAATAAAACAAGGCAGATCAACATTGAGAACGGCCCGAGTGAAGCTTGACTGATTCTCGTCAACCTTTGTCCAGCGTACTACAGTAAACAACGCTGGCTCGACGTGGTTTCAAACGTCCAATGTTTCAGTCGTGCTATTGACGAATTTAACTGATCATTTAAGTTTGAGACGACATTAGGACGTCCAAAGCGCGACATTTAAAACGGGCCTTTTGTGAAAAATGAGAACACACCAAAGTGTGCAATACACGCATGCGCAATAATAGGAATTGAAAATGGTCATCGCAACATTTGGTACTTCCTCGAATGCTTGAGCACTAGTCGTCAAAACTATGGCCAAGCTTGCATTTACGGAAGCCTCGTTTATAGATTTTGCCCAAAAGAAACGTCGATTTAACGTTTGGGGTGAGGGATTGGCAGCTGTGACGTTTCTCTGTAACACGGCGGTCATAGGAAAATTCGATATTTTTTTAAAAAAAACACTGACTCTTTGAAAGAGATGTAAAAAACATTTTGCCTTAATTTCACCTGTGAGTCCCCTCTGTTTTACACCAAGTTTATAATGTTTATATATTAGTTGGTGCAGACTATTTTATGTTTACTTACAATCTTGGTAGCAGTTAAAGGCAGCGGCTAAACAGTACAGCTCAGATATCAAAGGCATGAGAAAGTGCTTTCATTTCCAAAAAATATTGGTAAATGTTTTGGCGTTTCTAAGGGGGTTAGGGTGTATCGAGAGAAACGTATAATCCACGTTTCTAGTGGGCAAAATCGATAGTCGAGGCTTCCCCTACCATATGCTATAACTAACAAAAGCGATAAGTGTTTTAGAAACATCTGTAGATATTTTTCCTGGGTTCTCGCGATCCATTAAACTCTGGAAAGTCCTTGAAAGTCGGTCAAGTTTCTTGAGAATGTTTAAAGGATCGGCCATTAGAAGAGAATTGGTTCCGTAGCATACATTTTGGCCATTTTTACACGTATGTGAAGGTTTTTTAGCTGTTGTTTATACTGTGGAAAGTCTTAAAAGCAGGTTGGGTAAAAGATTTTGCGACGAAAAAACAGTTTCCTTTCCGGTCCAACCTCAGCCATATAAAAGATGACCGGTTCCTTATTATCGGCCGCATTTCCTCTTAACACGTTTTATGTGAAACTCATTCATACTTTTGTTACCACAGAAGGTCCTTGAATCTTCTAGAATTTCTTGAAAAGTCCTTAAATTTCACAACAGTTAAAGGTGAAAAGCCGGACTGCAATTCTTTACACTCGTCACACGTGAAGGTCCAATCACATTCGAACATAACTGAAACGCGCAGTCTTCTCGTTCGTTACCACCTCGAACTTCTTTTCAACTATGTTTTCTTGCTTATCTATTGGTTGGTTGATTCAAATCACTTCTCTTTTCTGTAGTTCTCATTCCAGGTAAAGTTGTAAACACTTATAACAGAATATTGCTCCTGCCGTTGATAACTTTTACAAGTTTTTAAAACCAATGTTTTGGAGGTAGATCTACAATCTGGTGTTGCATTCTTCATTGAATGCTGCATGAGTTGTTTTCCTCTTGTTTCGCCTCGCATTACTTGGATCGCTGCTATCCCTCATGTCACGGGGTTGAAGTGCTTTACCATTTAAATGCACGTGTCTTTTGTTGTTGTTGTTCCGCGGCCCGCTCGGCATATTTCCCCACAGTTGATTCGCTCTGTCCTGCCGCTTTTCAAACATGGAGAGATCTATTCCCTCCAGAACCGAGTTGACCTCCGCTTCTTTTGTCACACTGTAAATATTTGCAGATCCTCCTAAAATACATCAGAAAATGGTAAGACGGATCCCTCTCTTGAGTGGATTTCAGTTTCCCACCCCTTCCCCCTCATAATGGTTAGTACAACATGGTCTCTCGTTTGCTAATATAATTAGTATATTAGCTATGTGGGTGAAGCAGCTAAATTCCCTCCATCACAATGCAATGCAATGCATACCAAGACATGTAGTCAATGCAATGCAGCCATCAGAATTAACGAAACGCCTACAAGGAAAGACAATTGTTTATTTACTTATTCAATTGTTTATTTATTTATTTTACTATTTATTCAATTAATTTATAAAATACAACACAACACATTGCAGAAACACAAACGAAAAAACAATGCAAAGAACATAACCCAGACAATGCAACACAATTCAAAACAAGCGATGTTAATTGTTTCAATTCAACGCAATGCAACATAATGCCATACATTGTAATGCAATACAGCACTGTAATAAACTACATTACAAATACAATACAAAACAGCACAATAAAACACAACACAGCTTAAAACTGTGGGACAGTTTAATAACATTATATAAATACCAAAATTTAAATTAAACTAGATATATATCTGTGGTTAAATAATCGACAAATGGTAAAATGTAAAAGCTCAGTTTTTTGATGTGGTAGGGGGTAGAGAGGGGCTGTTGTTACCCATCCCCGTCACTCGGTTCATACGAAAGGATATTAAGTATAAAAACACCTTGCAACCTGGGATTGGCCTTGTGTATCACCGAGAAACTAAGACTTGACTGAAAGATGAGGTCGAAACCAAATGAAAGCTACGGAATACGATGTAGTGTGAATGACCGACAAGAGATAGAGTGACTAACCTTTGATGCATACTGGCATCCATCGATGTGCAACAGAAGACAAACCTTCAAGAAGATTTTGTGTGGTATTAAACGTTTAGCTATTAAAATAAAATAATTGACGTAAAAAATAAAAATAAACCCAGCAAAAGAAAGGCTTAGCGAAGAAGTATATAACTGAGCAGTTAAGCAGAAATAGAGAGCCAACCGAAATAAATGTACTTAAGTTTAGAACATTCAGATATGCATACTAATTTACTACAAAAATTATTTGGCAACCACGACTTCCAAGTTCAGGCTGAGTTTCAGCTACAAGGGAATAAAACAAATATTGAAATCAGCCATCTTTTCAATAATACTAGAAGGTATAAAGTTCATGCTGAAGCTGGAAACAGAACTTTGGTCAACTAACTTATGATTACCCCGAAGAACTGACTACTCAGAAGCACACAGAAGCAGAAAGAGCGATTTTGTTTCCATCAGAAGCTTACTCACTGTTGGGCTTCGAGTAAGCACTATAGGTAATGCTTGTTTCCAATTGGTTTACTTTTGAAAAACGAACATACAAAAAAGGCAGCTTGAACTTGCAGATTTCAATTGCTTTTCAGTTTCAACACGTTCAATAAAATATCGATAGAGTAACACTTTGAATTGGCTTAAAGAAGTAAAAAACCTCTCTGTTCGAAGAATGAGTTTCTACTGTTCAGTTATGTACTTCTCATTGCTGTTGCTGCTATTGTCATTTTCATTGTTTTTTTACGGTGGTGTTATTGCCAGTGCTGTTTTAAACGTTTTTATGTTATTTTATTATCAATGTTATCTTTTACATATCTATGCTGCCTTTGTTGTCCTTCTGAGATCATTATCTTTGTTCAGTGCTGTTCTCGTTGTTGTTGTTCTTATTGTTGTGTTTGCTGTTCTTGTTTTTTTTGTTATTGTCGATGGTTTCAAATGTGCAAATACAGGCATAAACCTGTGCAATTACAGGCATAAAGGCATAAGGCGTAGTAGTTTAATTTCTGAAATCACTGGCTACCTGACCTGTTTAACCCAATGGTTATTTCAGGTAGTCAGCACCCACTCATAATTTATTATAGTTTTCTTTATTAATTGGTTGTACATTTATGGGTGAAATAAATACTTGTTGTTGTTGTTGTTGTTGTTGCAATTAATTCTAAAATCACGGCTGCTGGATATCAGTTTGATTCCAGTGATTTCAAAACGGTACAGTTAATATAATTAATCATGCCATTAGAACTCCGTAGGAATAGGATGTTGTATTAGTATTCGAGTTTGATAGAGGTTAGAGTTAGTTATTAATAATGCAACTAACTTTCTGAGCTGTTCCAACGTTCTGTGTTCAATTGTGTGTTAGATGTCAATTTCTCAGATGAACCTAAAACATCAACTTAGAACAAAATAATAATGGTTTCTGTTAGTGGTATTAATTTATTTGGTGGTTTCCGCTGAGAAATTAAATTTGACTTGATTTAATGGTAGACAGAAAAATAGGCAAGCAATTCCTGATCAAGATATTTAGTGTCAGATAGTAAAGATATATTACGACAAAACATCAAGGTTCCTTCATCTACTGATTTATCAATACTGGAATGTTAAAACAAGGAAATAACCTACAGCCGATTTTAAAATGCTAGCATGTTCTTTTACTGTGTATACAGCTATTTCAAAAAAGGTTGTCAAAGTCAATAGCCAATACTGGAATCGAAAGGAACTGTGAGTACAGTCTTAAGGAATGATAATGTACCTGTGAAGGTTGTTACTGTATGGCAGTGACATTATATAATGAACCTGCATTCTATATTTTGAAAAGTCGATACTAACAGTCTGTACTAACAGATTATTTGTGCTACTTGAACTCCACAGTCCTTTTCGGTTCCAGTATCGGACTATTGACTATGACAACCCTTTTTGAAATAGCTGTATGTGTATATGTAGATCAAAGAGTGAAAAGATTTCAAATGAACTGCACAGTGCTCGATGTAAATGAAACAAAAATAAAACAATAATCATTCAAGGCGCGTACCAAAGACTTGATACGAAATTGTAAAAGGTTTTTATATCTCAATAAGTAACCACGTTTGAGTTAGTATCCTAACTTTGAGTAAATAACCACCATTGAAGAAATTCCACTTTTGAATAAACGCCCACCCTTGAATTGGAGTTTTGAAGTGAGTTCTACATCATGTTTGAATACGTACACCCACCGAGCTTCTACCCAAATACGGTTCCAAAGTTACATAAACTTAAATGTCCTTATTTGAACATTTATGATAGGTTAGATAGTTACGTTTTGTCAAATACATATAAACACAGGGTTAGCTAGTGTTATGACAATGGCTGAAACATTGCACATTTCTATATTGGTGCAATCTGTGTGTGAGGGCTGTGGACAAACGTGTCAAAGTACTTTATACACTAGGCTACTACCTTTTCTTGTAGTTTCAATTAATTGAAGCAACGTGGTGTTTAATTGGCTTCTATGGTAACCAAATAAAAAAACGTCACTGCGTCCGCCATCTTTGATTTCCGAGATTTTAGATTTTCGAATTGAATACTGAAAATGGTGAGAAAACACGGTTTAGCGACTGGAAAATACAAAGTTATAAGAAATAAAGTGAAGTTTTCTGTATTTAGGCGAAAATAGTAGCATTTTTAGCAAAAAGTTCCCATTTTGTAGGCAACATTCGGGTTGCGTGACTTATTTTGATGTCGTCATCAGTTGTGACGTCACCTAAGTAGGGTCAAAAGATGTATTAACAAACAAAAAACAGTTGTTCCAAAGCTTTTGGAAATCGGTCAAAGAACAAAAAATTTAATCACAAAAAATTGAGGGGGGGGGGTCAGATTTACCCCCCCCCCCCTTATGCCTTCTAGGGTTAACCATACTTTCCTTTAAGCAAATCATTGATAAAGTGTAAAGTTCTCCCAAAATTGTGTTCATAAGGGATAACAAACCATTTAACAGTTAAACTAACTAACGGTTAAATGGTTCTCCAAATTTTCAAAGTGCTTGCAGAAATTATATCTTGCTCAAATATTTGCGCACAAGTCTTAGCCGCGCACGCAGTCCTACATTAGGATGCTCATTTTCAAATTGCTTATTTTGCATGCAGCTCCCCAAAAGTAAAAGTGTTCATGCTTGCCCAAAGTATTGCCTGCTCTCAAGCTCGCCCGTTCTCGATTTTACAATGTGCTACCCCTTTCATAGGAAATCTGGGACCTAGATAGGCCTTACAAAAAAAACAGCAAAGCAGAACAAGCGGGCTCTGCTTTGTTGGTTGGTGTGCATCCTTTGGACCTAGAGGTCCCTAGTTCGATCCTTGGTGACTCCAGCGTCTGCTTCGAATCCTTCCTTTATTGTTGCTTTGAAAACTCCATAAAACGAGCGTAGACAGAGAAAGGGTGTGAAGTGAGTCCGAGTGCCACAAGTTTATCAGTTAACTAGTTACTTTTACATGCTACCTTCGTTAGAGAAAGTCGCTCTGCTCTACCTTTTTTCACATTTCAGGCACCAAAAAAGCGAAGACGTTGACAGCCTACCTGGTTTGAATTTCACTCTGTCAATTTGAGTCAGTTGTCGTAGGTGCTTCTGTCGAAGTTTCTCGTAGTTAGATTTAAAGTTGTTGTAGAAGCCTTTAACCTGGTCGTCCATGCGACTTTTAAACTCGTTGTAACCTTCCCGAGTTAACTGTGGTCTCCACGGCTCGCCACTTTCAGCGCCTACAAATAAAAGAAGTGCGTACTTAAGAGGCTGTCTCTGTAATTTTCGACCGCTCAATATGGATCAAAATTGGGATTTCTTTTAAAGTTTCTGTACTG